>JANHFL010006978.1:12115-43112 GCA_032468155.1 Oxyrhabdium leporinum | reverse complement strand
AAGAGTGTTTGCTTGGCTATCTATCTATCTATCTATCTATCTATCTATCTATCTATCCATCCATCCATCCATCCATTCATCCATCTACCTCACTTTTTAAAGTTTTAAAAAGTTTTAAACTTTTTAAACTAATGTTATTGCACAAATTTTCTCCCAGGTCTAGAACCAAGGGCTAGTAAGAAATAGTAATGTATGCTTGGTCACATATTTATGTGGACAAAAGTGTAATGGAAGATAGCCAATTACAACCAAAGGCTACATCCACACTCTATTATTATGCCAAAATGCAAAATTGCTTTGGAATGTACCCTTCCCCCAGGATCTGCCAGGTTCCCACCCTTTTAGCCTTTCATAACCGATAAAGGGCTGACTTTCCCCCCAGGCATTGAGATAGGGTGAATTTGGAACCCAAGGAATATGCGGCTTGATGGAATAGCGATTCAAGTGTGCGGTTTTAATTTCTTTGGTTTATTATTGCTGTGAGCCACCTAGAATTATGTCTACAACATGGCCAGCTATATAAGCCAAATAAATAAACAAACAAACAAACAAACAAACAAATATTTTCATTGAAATCGTATTAATACTTTTTCTGTTTACCATATGAAAAGTCAGATAAAGCTTTCACAATATAAAAGAAAATTGGAAAGTGATCTGACACTTAAAAACAAGTATATTGCATAGAATTGGTCTGATTGTGGAGTCATGCAATGCCATGGTGGTGCAGGGCATAAGACAACAGGGACCTTCAGCACCTTGGACAGATCAATGGAAAAGAAGCTGGCTGACATTGACTTACGAAAAAATGTTGTCTCAGCAACATACCACAGCCTTCAATTTCCACTCTCCCCAATGCTGACTGATTTGAGGTTGTGATTTATTCTACCGCTGAGGCAGTCTGCTTTTCATTGGGCGATTAATAGATCCTGCAGTTGGTGGTTTCTGATGTTAAAGACTATCTGGAGATGCTATGTGATTCTGAAGTGTCAAAGAATGGTATTGCACACATCTGGTGTAGCGCAGGATGTCTTATTCTCCCCAGCACTAAATAAAACCAAAGCATTTTTACCTTGTAATATTACTAAATGTAACACCTGCTTTTAAAGCACTGCATTTTTCTGAAAGGAAAAATAATTCAACTTTTAAATTATACAATTTTCTAAAAATATGATTATAGAGACATATGAGATTTTTCTCCTGTCCTCTATTTTTTATGAGAGGCAGGTTACAGGTTTATGGAATTCCATTATATGTAACGTTCAACAGAAAACTTCAGTGTTTTCTCAACCCATTCTTATTCAATTTAATGATTTTTTTTAAAAAAAGCATGTAGATAATTACAAAATAGACAAAGACATGTGGAAATGCACTGTGTTTTATTTGACCCTAACTACCTGAGCATTCTGCAGTCTTACTGGCTTCACACAGTTCAGTGAATCCAAGGAAATTACTTTTCCATTAGAATTCATCACTTAGTTACAAACAGGATCTGCAATAAACTGTATGGAAGCTACTGTTTGGGCTATATATAGATGGGCACTGAAATAATGTAGGTGACTATTATTGATATAGATGACCCAGTATAAAGTTGCATTCAAACATTCCTGGGCAAAGGCAAGAGCTGTGGCAAGACAGAAAATAAAACCCAGTGCTAAACTGGGAAACATGGCAGCAGTTTTGAACCTCCTTGACTGAACTGAATAACACAAAATGCTTGCTCACCTTACAGAGTTATCATGCAACTTCAGTGAGGAAGCAATGCATACCCTGAAAAAAAAAGAACAGGCTTTTCTTCCTAACTCAAAATAATCTTAGAGTCATTAAATATGCACAGTGAAGAAAAAACCTGGTTATTTCAAAGAGAAGTTCAAGTTACCTCTACCTGTTATCATGGCAAATACAGATTTTACAGAAAGTCTCTTGGACTGACTATTTCAGCTCCACCAGAGTGAGGAGATATTGAATAGAGCTGTTCCTGCTGAAAGCAAATGGGAGAAGAAAATATTTGCCCATTCTCCTTCCTCCTTTCGATTCTGCTCTAGAAGATACCTCAACCCTAAAAGTCTTGTTTTGTAGTAGAACTGCTGGTGATTAGAAATACTTCTCTATTCAGCAACAGAAGACTGTGCCAGATCAGAAGCCTTCTGTGAACTGAAAGGGTACTTTCTTGTGGGGGAACATCTATTCTGAACCCAACAATGCATTTGTTCCTTAAATGCAAATAGTGCTTGGAATGATGACATTGCCAAGGAGAATTAGTGAATGGGAAGCTGTAGTGTTAGCCTTTGGCTGACCAACTAACTCTTTCCTTTAAGCCAGGAATTGCTTCTTTTTGACTGGGGCCCATTCTGCTACATTGATATTTCCATAGCCAAGAGCTATAGCCAAGAAGACAGAATTTAAGCATAAGGGCATCACTGGAAGAACTTTCTCATCTGTCTCCATTTTGGGGGCATTGAAGGGAGTTATGGAACATAGAATACATTTAAAGCATAATACACCTATTGTCCTCTATTTTCTGCTATTCAGGTACACATTCTTGACATTCTCTGGCAACTGAAAAATGAATTGATAATTTTTGTCTATATCTGCTTTAACCTTTAAGTTATTTTATCCTTAATCTTAAAAAAGATCTTGTAACGATCTTTCTTCTTCAATGACTAGTTGCAAGAAGGACATGAGAGCTTCTTATTTCTTGCATAAAATAGAAACTTCGTTGACATGGCATTTTTTTGGCAATCTTATGAAATGGTTTGCCAATGCCTTTCTGGGCTTCCTGGGCCGGGCTGAAATTTCTTGGTGGACTTCCATACAGATATTAACCAGGTTTGACTTTACTTTGCATTTTGAAATAAGCCAAGCTGTCATCTAGCTCAGTGTTTGGGAATCTCAGCAACTTTACAATCTGTGGAACCGCCTCTCGGGAATAAGTCCACAAATCTTAAAGTTGCTGAGTTTCACAAACACTGAGATATTTGGCAAAATGTATTTTTCCAAGCTACATTTTAAACCTTTTTAATCAAATAATACTATATTTGAGGACATTCTTAGTCAAACTGTCATAAACTTTATAAAATATATTGTTCCTTTGGCCCATATCACGTACCCCTGCAGGAGCGAATTAATTTAAATGAACTTTTCTAGTCCTATTTGGATGCTAAATTCCAGCCCGGGTATTTTAATAATCAGAAAAGTAAATCTATGTGACTGACTAATTAGACAGTTTGACTATTTCTGGAACGTTTACCCTGACATTGCAGAAATTTAGATGATTATTTTTAACACTAAATCTTTACGTACAGATGTTCTCTGAAAATAATTTAGCTTAACAATTATTAAAAGTTGCCTCTCAGGATCAGGAAGACTGTTGTTAAAAGCAGAAAGAGTGGAGTGGTTTGCAATCTGGAAATCAGATATATGTTCTGTAACTATTCATGAAAGACATAACTGGGGCGTGTGTCCAAATGTTTTCAATTTACACAGACATAGATCTCCTGACCACTTTCCTCCCAATCTTAAGAACATATGAAAAAAACAATGATTAAAAGTCAGTGGTAGTTTTCTTTTATAGAAAACAATGAGTCTTTCTTTAACACAAAATTAAGATTAGACAA
The DNA here is from genome assembly GCA_032468155.1 of Oxyrhabdium leporinum. Lineage (NCBI taxonomy): Eukaryota > Metazoa > Chordata > Lepidosauria > Squamata > Cyclocoridae > Oxyrhabdium > Oxyrhabdium leporinum. The sequence goes on along the minus strand of JANHFL010006978.1, from coordinate 39,498 downwards.
AACACAGACCTTAGAAGCAATATGTATTCTATTTGATACTTGGGATCCATATGGGTCTCTATTTTTTATGACCAAAGGACTGAATTTAATTCAGCCAAAACTTCGTGGGTTAATTTCATAGGGCAAAGAAAAAACATTGAAAAATGTTTCTAATTCCAGAAAAAAGTTTTTTTTCTTGCTTTATATACATTTTAATTATTGCTATTGTTCCAGATATTTCTTCACATAACAGAAGTTCAAGCACTAATCCACATACTGTTTCCAATTATTTTACCAGTTCAGCTTTTGATACAGTGAACACAGATTGTAATTTAGTTAAAATGAAGGAAACAAACCATTTTATAATTTATTCCACCAACAATGGTTAAACATTCTGGCTTAACATTATGTCAGAATGTCATAAAGTGACCACTAGTCAATCCAACAATATATTACTTAAAATATATGTGGCTATAGATTGCAAAACTAATTTAATTAATTAAGGGCAAAAAATCCTTTAGGTTAAACTCCTTTAGACTTTTAGTATTGCCAAAATTATTTGGAAATAGTTTAGCATACTGTATATTCTATGACAGAGATCATGGTACATATATATATAGATTTGCAGGTAGATGAAAATGAAACTACTTTGTACCACATCAGATTTCTTTGTTCATCAAAGCTTAGTGTATGCTAAGCAAAGTGCATTATGGATTACCATGATGTGTACACCTAGTCAACTTTTGCTTTGATGAACAAAGAAATCTGATGTGGTACAAAGTAGTTTCATTTTCATCTACCTGCAAATCTAACCATGGCTCATTCCACATATTATTTAATTAATGAATTTGCTACAGACTTAGTAGGAAGCTTCAGCTATTCCTAACTCTCTAGCCAGCGAAATTTTGTATTAAGTGTATTTTCAGCATCTGTTTTCCACATTCATAATTTTGTAAAGGCTGTGCAAAGATTCCCCCTTAGCCTTTTCCCCATTTGCATTGCTGATTGCTGGAACCTGATAAATCAACAGGAGGACATCTGTGCAAGCAGGTCTCTGAACCATGAACCAATCCTGCCACCTGGCAAAATCTTCTTTGTTCCTTCCTGCTGTCACTTTTCCTCTTCCTTATTTTTTTTCCTTAAGTGGAAACACCTAAACTAGAAATTTCCCACTTTCATACTCCTGTATTTAGAAGCTCTTTCTATCTCTTTTTCCCCCGGTGGAGGGTACCTCCTTTCCATCACATTGAAGCCTGCACCACCAATTAAAGCAGCCCAACACTGCCAAGAAAGGTTATTCTTTCTCTCATTCCTTTTTCTTCCTCCTTCCCACTCAACCATAAATTCTAAATGGAACATTCTTTTTTTATTCTTCTCACCAGCAATTAGAGTTGACTAGAGGAAGTTTTTAATCTTTATCTAACAATCCACCTAAAAATATAACAGGGAAGAGATCCTAAATGTCTTCTGTTAAAAATGGTAAGTTCAAAGCAGTTGGTAACGAAATGTGAAATGATTCCTTCTTTTAGCTAAAAGTATAATTATTGGTTTCCTAATCTTGACAGCTAAATACAGCTGGTCAGGTCACTTTCGAATGAGACAGGCAAAGACTGCTGTTGTCAAGCAGCAGCACGTTTCCAGTGCCTCATATATAACCTAGTGTGTTTTGCTACTTAGAGCAGTTGTTCCCTGTGGATTAAGACATAACAGAAGCCCAAAGAAACTCTGAGCCCCTTGAGATCAGAACTGTTAGCAGATCCACAAACAGCCTGTGAAGGTTCTCCCGAATGAATGGCTGCAGGTGTTCAACCGGATGCCATGCAGATCGTTTTCTAGTCCCACCTCACCTTTCAAGTATTGGAAGTCAGATTCCTGGCCACTTACATTTCCTCCCCAAACTTGCAAAAGTTAAATAAGTAAACAAATATGCAACCACCACCCACAAATATTAGGCATTTCTCTACCTTATAATAGGTAATTATAGGTAGCAATTATATAATAGCAATTATAGGTAGCAATTAAAAATAGCTGAAAGACACGCAGGCTCTCACACTGGGATGGTTTTGTTTTTTAAAAAAACTTAAACCTTTTAAGGAAACAAATAGACACATTAACAAGGAATAATTGTAAGAAAAATGGAAAACAAATCTAAACTAAAAAGTTTGTGAAGTACCGGTATTAGTAGTCAGTTTCTTAAGAAATATTGTTTCCTAATATTCAGAAAATTACTTTATTGCGGTCATTAACCAGCACAACGTAACATTGAATAATGCTTCCCTCTTCTCCCAGTTTTATTCTATGATATAGAAATAATATTTTACTACATCGTTCAGTATAGCATCTATTACAAAAGACATCAAAAAGAAAGAAACTCAGTGCAAAGCTTGTAATCCTGCAGACTGGTTCTACATTAATGCATTTCAATTAACAAAGTCTTCAAATCCACTACATCTAAACATAAGCTATTTGGGATAATGCTATAGCTATAGGAACTTGGTTAGTCTTTTATTTTTCACATACTTTCCTCTTTTAAATGTTAAGTCAGTCAACATGGGCACAGTGGAGAGGCATGCATTTTGATCATAAATGATTCTCAGAATCCCAAAGAATCAAGTTAGTCTCACAATGCTCAATTTTAATGGCTTCAAGCAAGCAATATGCAAACCTAGAAAGGGATTACCTTCAGTCTAAAACTTTTCTTCGTGTAGAACAGACTCCAAAGCAGAAGCAATGTGCTCTCCAACTCTGCCTCTTACATATATAGCAACATGTTAGAAAGTCCTTTCTAGTGATCTAATTCTTGGAATTATCAGATTCTTGCCTCTTCTGATACTTTCTGAGTCTATATGCACAGCACAGATCACTACCTAATTTGGCTGCCAAGCCTATTACACTGAACAGACAATGCCTTCTCTGTCAGAACAGAGAATGAATAGTATCACAAGGACACTCCTCTCATGTGCAGATCTGAACTTCTTTCTCCTCCTCCTTTCAAAGCAATATAAGTAGAGTGAGAACGGATAGAAAAAAATCACGGATATCTGCACTATGATGTTCCCCCTTCCTCAAAGGAAATAATTATTACTAAAAGGGCAGTAAGATGACACCATTTCAGAAAAAAACAAAAACCTCACAATCTCAGATGTACGGATGGAAAGTATCTGCTAGCCCCATTTTTTTTTATGCCAAGTAGCTGAATGTAAAAGAAAACATCTGGAATAACCATTATGAGGTCTAGAAAGTTTGTGCAAAAAGACAGGCATGAAGAAAATTCAATGGGAATCATCGGAATGTGGATACATCTGTCTGCTGTTCTCTGTTTTGAAATGGATTTGGAGATAAAGTGTTTGTATTTTAAATGAAAAAACAAGAGTTTCAAGTGAGATTTTAGTTGAGAAAGTAGATAAATCTTTGCAATGGCAGGAAATTTACTTTGTCCTATGGCAGCAATGAGAATTCTCTTCAGTAAACATTTCTGGAGATGCAATAGACTGTATAAATATCTTCCATACATTGCCCCAGCTCAAAATACATGATTAAAGGTTAAAGTATTCCTTTGATATCTGTTTTAATACAGTTGTTCAAGTATGACTCCAGACAGTACTGAAAAGATATTGATATTAGTTTGAATTACAGAACTGTAGTTGAAATATGTTATATAGTCAATGTTGTTATTGTTGTTTGTTTCTTCCACTATGTACATTTTATTAAGAATTTCTATATGATGTAATATGCATTTTGAACATACATATCTCACATAGAGTACTGATAATATTTAATATATTTGTGTTTGAATTTTCCATTTTAATGCACCTTTTGTTTTCTGGAAGATTGTATTACAAAATTCTGAGTGGGGTAAATACAAGTTAAGTTCAATTTAAATTTGATTTATACATTTATATGAGCTTGACAAATGATCAAAATATGAATATAATTAAATTCTTTCACATTCCTAGTCTGAAAGCAGTTGGATCTAATGACTCCTGGGCCTTCTGTTTCATTTTCCTCCTGCCTGAGGCTAATTTAGAGCTGCCAAATGTGCAGACAAACAGAGAGTGCCTGTTTGCCATCTTCTTCTATTTGAGTGTTTCTCAGGGCATTTGACAGGTCACTGCTGGAGAGAGAACATTAGATCAGATGGCCCTTTGGCTGGAATGAGGACTCTCATAGGACCGTATCCAAAATTTCAAGTTTTTACCTTAGCCAATGATGTAGATTTACATTACACATTTACGTCTGTAATCAATCAGAAACAAATCAGAAACATCATGTGCATTTATTTATAACAACTTTCTAAACATCTGAGACAACTAACCCTGCAGAGTTGAGACAATCTTCTGATGAATAGGGTCCATGCAGCAATTGTGTTTGACACATTTCTTAAATACCAGCTCCATGATGATTATAAAAGCAGTGAATTCATTCAATGAATTTCTAATTCTTCCAAGATACAATTTAGTTCTACTTCTGCTCATTATAGCACTTGTTCTCCCAAGTGGTTAGTAAAAGGAAATAGCATATACCTCTTCTAGATATTTGGAGAACATTTACTGCTCAAGGCTAGTTTGTTCATTAATTTGTAAAAGTATCAAATAACATTTAAGTAATATAGAAATCTTGCACCCAAATGTAGCTCATGGAATGAATTAATAAGTTATTCTGGAGCTATTGTATACAATATTCTTTCATATTATTTATGAAAAATTTTTTTGGATGAAAAATGAAAAGAACCTGAGTTTAAAATAGGGGAAATCAATTAATTCAACAGAGGATTCAAGACACAGATGTGTTCAGAAGATCCTCCTGTCTCAGAAGGAAAATTTCAAGAAAATTCCTGGCAACAAATGTTGCTTCTCTTCTTCACCTGCTCTAAAAATCTGCTCATGGGCTTTCCAAAAGAGTGGGAGAAGACTGCAAGAAGAGAATGGAAAAAGCCACTCTCCCTTCTTCCATCTAGTTGATATTGCATCAATATCAAAATCTCCATGGATGGAAGTGCCTTCCATTTGCATAAAACAAGTTTAGGATTTAATCTACTGAAAATATACACAAATAAAGGCGAATATACGTGTCCTAGGATAACGTTGCAAGATCCAATTTGGGTTGGTCACCGGAACCAGAGGACTAGTGACTGACCCAGATTGGATCCTGAAAATTTACAATTAGCTAGTAGGGCTGAACCATTCAAACACAATCAGACCAAGAATATTCCTCTATGTTGTGACAACAATGGAGTTGAAAAATATACATGTTTAGGGGGGGGGGAATCACTTAGATCTCACCTCACTTTAAAACATGTCTAAATGTCCTGGTGTGCTTATTGCCCAAGGGGGAAAAGGACAACAGTGCTCCTGTGCTCTACTAGAGTTCTTTCATACTCGGTTACAATATCCTCATATTGTTGTCTTGGAACACTTGCTTGCCATTTGCTGAAAGAAATAATAGTTTTGTTGAATCTAATGAGATTCTTCTCACACGAATTGGAAACAGTTTTTCCAAACCAATTACTTATTGAGTACAAAGGATCTTAACGTATCTACATTGAGGCTTGAGCTAATTCGTTTTGAATTTTCTAATTCATTGGATTATGCAGTGATCAATGGATTCATATACACTAAAATAAAGGTGATAAAAAATAAATGTATAGCTTTAGAAATAATTAACTTGTGGACTGGCAACAATTATTCAATATTAGGGAATACTGGTGTAGTTTGCCATTTCAAGTGTACTGTTTGTGTCACATTTAAGAAGAGAACTGGTACTACTCATAGATTAAGCACGTAGGAGGGTTTTTCATGGGGGTATTTTCCTTTTTGTACTTTCTTCTGTTACATTAGTGACTTTGAATCACATTTAAATGAATATGACTTCAGAAATATAAAAGCCAATCCATTTACAATGATGGCATGACTAAATAATAAAAACTCCCTGGACATAATTTAAATTATGCAGAATGTTTCCTAGGGTAAATAAATTTGCTAAGACTTTAGGACACAAGGGGATGGTAATAACAATGCTTTTCTGACATGGCATATACGATTAAAAAGAATGTCAAATAGCATGCCAAATCACTAGATGTCAATATAATGAAAAACTTTGAAATTAAATATTAATGGAACCAGAAATGTGTTCATTCACCAGAAGGAGATGCCAAGCATTGTACATTACCAGATAACTAATCCTAAAATTAATCCCAAAATTTTAATCCTAAAATTCTGAATATCAGTACAAGGCACATATTTTTTTTGCCTTTTTTGTTGCTCTTTTTTATTTGCTTTTAAAGCTTCAGACACAATAATGTTACAATGAATGATGATTTTGGTGAGAAATTATTTAGAAAAAGTGGTTTTGAAGCACGTCTACTCATAGTTATGTGTGGAAAAAGTATGGATTTTGCTAAATTTGGCTAGCAGAAATTATGTTCATATACAAAAAACTCAATTTGCTAAGAGGTCAGTCTACAATGAACCTATTATTAAGAGAAAGATATAGTAGCCAAATGTGTTTGAGTTATATAGTCATGTTCTTCTTCTGTCTACTTATTTTTTGTGTTGACATTTTGTCATTTGGAAAGAAAGGTGTAAAGAGGATACATGTAAGTAAAATTGGGAGCAGGAACTTAGCTGTTAGAGGATCATGAATCTGTTAAAAGATCAACAGAGTGGTAGACCCCTCCCCCCCCGCCCCCCTTCACAGTCTTCCATCTTTAATCTACAACCATCTACATCCCTTAGGGTCACTTGCTGTTTTGAAAGTGGCAAATGCTTATTTCATTTTAAATTAAGTAATATTATATTGCTCATTTTTAAAATGTTTGTTCCACTGTTCCTTATGCTACTTACTACCCTAAGTAGGGGTAGAGATGACATCAGTGGCTCCATTACAATGGTAAAATTATTTTCCAACTCTACAATTCCTTTTGAAAGCAGTCAGGCACTGAACATTTAGAAACCACTTTCAAGCTAGAAATAGTTTATCATTTTCACATAAGATTTTTTTTAAACTTGCTATAAAAAACTAACACTTGAATTATAAGGTTGTTAATGAAGATATGATGGGGTAAGAAAGAAATGAACATCACAGTTGGAGACATACTGTCCCATTTTTGAGCTGATGAATGAAACATTAACATTAGGCTACAGATAAAAGAGGTTCTCTTTGAATCATTCTATAATTCTCATTACTTTTCCAAAGTACATATTTCTGGGCAACTCAACTGTTTCAGGAAATCAGCATGCAGGAGGAGTAACAAAAAACATTGCAGCCCATTAGGCTGGGGTGTGATAAAATATTTGTTACAGATACCTTGAAAACATTACCTTCTTTTTTCTATATAGCCACTGTCCACCTAGGTATGAACTTTATAGCAAATAAGCCATTAACTATTACCCTAATAAATTATATTTTTTATTAAACACACATGTCTTCACCATGTAAAATACATTTCTAGAAATGCAACTATTTAAAATGCATTTGAATTTCGGAAGCTTAGTTTAGATAGCAAGGATTGAAAAACAAAAACCAGCTCAAGAAATAAGGCAGTCACAAATAGATTAAAATTATTTGTCCAGCTTTAAATTAAGAAAAGTAATTTCCAGGGGAAAAAAAACCACTTTCCTTCAATTGAAAATAAATGTGGTAGGGGCAGAATTTCATTTAGTTTAGTACAACATGAATATCACTTAGTACATTTCCAATTGTAACATATGAATTGTTGATCAGTGTCCAATGCTGAATCTTTCAGCAGAACTTTCCAGTGAAGGACTGGCAGCTTTTATCCAAACTTGTCTCTGGTAGGACATGTATAAAACAAATCTTCTTTCTTTAATAAAAGCCATGTGTCTTTGTTTCCGTTGTTGTTTTGCTTTCTCTGATAATTCTTTTTCATCCTAGTTGTTGTTTGGACGTACTGACTCATTAAGATCAATGAGCTCTGAATGTTGATCATATGACTAGGGGGATGCTGCAACAGTTGTAAGTGTGAAAAATGGTCATAAGTCACTTTTTTCAGTGCTGTTGTAACTTTGAATGGTCACTAAACGAACTGTTGTAAGTCGAGGACTACCTGTACTGAGTATAAGATAAAGACTTCCTTGGACCAATGAAGAGATAAAACAGGAGGTAATCAAACTCAGACACTTATTGGATTAAAAGTAGCATAATAATGAATAATGTCTTCACCATAATAGTAATGAATAAATCTGTAATTAGTCATGCTATGGAAAGAATGAATGTTGCAGATTGACATTATCTAGATTTAAGACTATGAAGTATAGAGAATGATATAATGTGTTGAGTGTGGATTAAGTTTGAAATAGAAGATTTCATCTAAGGCAGGGCTGTCAAACTGATGGCCTGCGGGCCGGATGCATCGCGTTGGCCACACCCACACCCGGTTTAGCGAAGGGGAAAAAAGTCCCGATATGTCATGTGATGCCGCACGTTTGCTATCCCTGATCTGAGGAATCATGTAATGGAGGATGAAGCTAGCATAACTGGATAGTAAGAGAAGATTGAAATAATTCTGGAAGAGCCAATGAAATCAAGTGTCTAGAAAGGCTAATACCATCTTGAGTACCAATATCCAGTCCTGCATTCTTATTCATATGAGCAGTGATAAGGGAAGGGACATGTCTGGTGCACAAGAATATTAAACTAATTACTTTCATCCATGTAGAACACAGGTGTCAAACTTGTGGTGTCACATTGCCGTCATGTGATATTTTGACTTTTTTTCCCTTCGTGGAGCTGGGGTGGGCATGGCCTGCACATGACACATCCAGCCCTCAGGCCACCAGTTTGACACCCCTGAGTAGAAGATCTGGAGGCTGTTATACCAGAAGAATAAGTAATAATTGGAGTATGGCAAGGTTGGAGGTAAAATGTAAAAACTGAATCAGAACTGTGGCTACACAGAGATCTCCTTCAATGAGAAAGAACGGTATTCCACCAGACTCTTCCATGCTATATTCATAGTTAATATTCTTTCCTTACACTTCTTTTTATTCTTTTCAAAAAGCTGTATTGGATCCTTAGGAGAGCAATTTACTCTAGCAGCTGCAGACAGCTGTGAACTTTCCCATGAGGTCTGCAGCTGCTGCTTCTGATAAATCAATGATCATTCTATGATGAAAAGGCTTTAGCTATCCCTGAAATAAGATCATTTGCTCATATTGTGGGAACTCAGGCAGCCAAACTGCTATTTTATTTATTTGAGCCAAAAAGGAACTTCTTTTATCTGGGAACCAACTGACTAAAAATAAATGTGCCCAAGAGAGAAAGCATGAAGAGAATTAAGATTAATTATGTAAAATATTTCTGACTCTTGAAATAGAATTTACCACCCCAAAAGAATTTATTGAGCTTTGCAATAATCATTTCATATTCTGTTTCTTCATGTTGAAATAATTAAAGAAATGACTACACAATACAGCCAATTTCAAATTCTTCCTTAATCACTACAAAATGTCTTTCAATATAAAATCAGGCTCCAAATTATGGGGAGAATTTAGACATCATAGATTTTGAAAAGGATTTCATTTAACTTTACATCGAACACTGAATATTAATTTTCAGAAATAAGCAGCCTTACATCTGGTAAGAACATTACATTCAAGTAGTTCATCAAACACATAATACAGGTTTTCCATAAAGTTCCTAGGCAAATTCTTCTGGAGTTTTCACCTTAGTCTTGCAATTGCAGACAGCCAGACTGGGACATTTTACTGGTTAAGACAAAAGGGCGTTTGGTCCATATCTCTTTCTGTTGCCTGGCAACTACAGGAAACTCCACCACCCTCTGTTTCAAATGGCTGCACTATCTGCCATGAAGGAAAAACATATAGAGGTTATGCTATATAGGAAAAAGTGGTGCTGGGAATGCATATCCCTAATTATTTTGCATTATTTTGAAAGTGCCCCAATTTCAAATCAATAGTGAAAAAGTGACAACATGGAAACAAATTTAAGAGACCAAATAAAATCAATACAAGAGCTTCCAAACAACCTCCCTGTATTATAACCACCCAACAAACACTCTCAGTAACAGTCCAAGGAGTAATTTATGGCCTCATAAATGCTTTCCACAAATGAGCATCATTCACTTGTAAGTACCTCATCCATTTTTAGTGCCCTATCCAACTTCCTTCTCTCAGCTATCTTCAATCTCTTATTAATATATTTATTCCAGCTAGGTCTCTTCATCTTGTAGCTCTCCTAGCAACAGATGTTTTAACATGACCTAGTCCCATCAACTGATATTTCCTCTTTTTAATGCATTATTGAATTAAAAACAGTGGAAATCCCATATGCATACTGTAAAAAGAAAACTCCATTAAGAAAAATCCCCTTTTCCAAAATGGCTTTTAAACTGATTCAGCTGAGCCACAGTTCTGCTGTCCGTTAGGAAAAGGGCAAAATTGCTTTTGCAGACCATAATCAATACGACATTGCTAAAGTCATAATCAGAGTGGATGAGTTTTCTTTCCATAAACCCAAAGGCATTCAACTGATATAAAGAATGTTTGTACATCTCATGAATTAACAAGCAGAATCTGCCTGAGATTTTACATTCTTTGTTTTCTTTTTCAAAACAACAGATGTATCTTAAAAATACTACCTAGGCAGAAACTGTTCTTTAAAACCATTTCAGCAACAATATCTTGAACACGTATCACAGTTTGCTCTTTCAACACAGTCTTGTTAATTTACCCTAAAGACTTATCTTTAGGATAAAATCTCTGCATATAACAAGCTCAAGTTGTCACTGCCATATGTTTCTCTAGTTAAAACAAAATGTTGCTTTTATGAAATTTCAGGCCCTGACATAGACACATGCGTGCACTGGATATCAAGTATTAGGCTGTAGTGGTCACCTCAAGTAAGAGATTTTTAGTGACATGAAAGAACAATTTGTTAATTAATTATTGCTGTATTTTTACTGTGGTTCAGAAAAAGAGATGTCAATGGATTTTGTGTTTTGGATGTCAAAATAATTTAACTTGCCTTGGTAACTATGCACCTTGACTGGGTATCAGCCAGGTTATAGTTTTAATTCAATCAGAAAATTATTATAACTTGTCCTTATGGATAACATAACTTAACAAAGGGATGGATAAACCAATATCTGCACAAGTTCTGGAATAGAATCTATTGTATTTGCTAGGTTGGCTGGGGGTTATGGAACATATAGTTCAAAATATCTAGATATTGCCTACTCATCACACTGAATCTTATTTTTTTTCTTTTAACTACTAGCATGTAGAAAGATAGAGCAGAATCCGAACTCAGTTGTATAATGAAGGTGACGGACTCTGTTTACATTTCATTACAAACTTTATTACAGAACTTTTTAATCAAATTATTTAGCACCTGAACATGTCTAGATACTTCTGGTTATTGATTAGTTATGTGGGAAGCCCCCCCCAAGAATGAATATTTTCAGAAATATTAAAAAGGCAGGATAAAATATTTCCCCTAAAGGAGAAATAAAAATCTTAAGGGAGGCAGAAACCAGCCCCCGTTTCCCTACCCCAAGTCATTCTGATTTGTAAACTATATATTAAGTTTTAGCATATGGTTGAAAGCATATGACAATGGCACAGGGAAAAAAACATACTCCTTCAAAATGAAAGCAACTGAGAAACATACAACTTTTAGGGTTGAGCTGAGCTTTTTTCTGAGGACAAAAGGGTACATACAGCGGGCTGCAGGGATGGGCTTCAAAAAATTTAACAAGCGGTTCTCTGCCCGGTTGCTGGGTAGGCGTGGCCTGGTTGGCCTCCTGCACCACCCATTTTTCACCCTCCCTGAGCTCCGGAGACTCTCTGGAGGCTGGAAATGGACTCATTTCCAGCCTTCCAGAACTTCCGGGAGGCTTCTTTTTTGCCCTCACAGAGCCTCCACACGGACCTTATACTTACCTGCATCCAAATGGGCAATTGGGAGGGGCGGGGTGGGCGGGGCCAGCCAGGGGTGGGAACTACCGGTTTGCTGAACTGGCCATAATTTTAACAACCGGTTTGCCCAAACCGGTGTGAACCAGTAGCAGTCCACCCTTGAGGGGCTGTAAATACAATGCCTGTATGTGTAGATGCAGCTCTAAAAGCTTTCCCTAAATAAATATTTTATATAAGTAGGGCTACTTGTTACATTAGCAGAAAGCACACGTTTTGCAACTGGACGCTACAGGTGGTTTTTCAGTGAAGTGGTGATGTCTTCTACACTTCCGCCCAGAGCAAGGTTTTAACAGTAAAGCTATAGAATGAAATATAATAATAAGTTGGAAGTTTTCCTTCAAAAAAGGAACTATACAAACCAGCTTTATCCAGGCACTAATTGGACTTTATGCTTAATGACCATGTCATTAATATTTTTTCAAGAATGGTGAGTTCTTTTGAACAAATTGTTGCTTCTTAAAATGATTTCGCAGGTAATACATTTGGTACTTGAGATGGATTTTTAGCTGTACAAAAAAGTCGTGAGATCTTATTTGGATGTTATTAGAAGTTTGAAATTACTATGGCCTGAAGGAACTGTTACAAATTCTAACTTGTTAAAGGAAGAAAATGTATTAGTTTCATTATTTAGCTATAAAAAAGCTGTATGTCACTATCCAACAGCTACTTTCACACTTTAAATGGGAAAGGGCCAACATTCCATTAATTTCTGACCAAAAAAAGAAGAAAAAAGTATTTATTTAGTAATCCATTAAAACCTTGCAGGAAATGGAGAATGGAGCATTTAATTTTTCTCTCTCATTCTGTTTTAGCAGAATTTTAAAGGCTGGAGTCAATTTATGTGGTTAAGCATTATTTTTCAGAGGCATCAATATGACTAAGTATTGCTTGATTTTCTATGCAAGAAACAAAAGCATTTTATTTGTAAGCATGTTTTGAATAAAGTGCCTAGATTAACAGGAAACAGTTCCTCAGCAAACCCATAAATGTTCTTAATGTTTTTTTGCCTCTAATGTCTTCCACAAATCAATTGTATCACAAAATGTCCATAACAAAAAAGCTTCACAGCATGCAATATAATTCATAAACAAACATATTCTTATTGTGAAATTGACAAGGGACACTCAAGGATTTATGTTCAGATGCTGTTGGTCTGAAAACTAATTTGAATAAAATGAAATAAAATGAAAAGCTCATTAATATCACTTCTACTGATGTGGAATTACCCAAACCATTCACTTGAATTTTCTTAGAATCAAGTAACAGGAAGCCTGCAAAATTCTTTTATTTGATATAATGTTCTAGTATAAGGACATTTAGTAAAAAAGAATGGTTGTCAGGATTATAAATATCATCTCTGTATCTCAGCTACTTATTTTTTCATAGGGAATTTATCCTCTTCTCCAGCAACCAATAAAGATGGACCGATTTCCTTCTCTCCTAGTTTCTATGGTTCTCATTATATTTGCGTTAAACATAGGATTAGAACTGGATCTAACCATTCTTAGAGTACAATCACTGGAATCAAATTGACTTGATTTTAATGGGTGATTAATTTTGATTCAGCTATAAGTATGATTAATTTTGCATCTAACTTTTTTTAGGCTCTAAATTTATTTGAAGTCTTGGCTAGAATTGGTTTGTAAACACTGGACTCTAACTTAACTATGGTTATATTAGTGCAAATAATATAACCTATATTATATATATATAAATAAATATAAATACTTTCTCATGTTTCAGTTTTGCTCATGGACAGAAGAATAAGAAAAAGAAAGGAATTTGGTAGATGTTCACTCTTATCTGTGCACATTATAGCATTTAGCATTTGGTCAGCCAATGAATTATTTTGCAGAGATATTTAAATTAATTCATGTAACATTAATAAAGATAAAATGGAAAGATAAAAGATTCAACACAGTGTTAAAATAATCTGATTTTTCTACCTCATATATCTTTGGAAGAACATATATTTCACCAATATTATTTAAGGATGAGGAGAACAATATGAACTCCCACTGCTAAGCAATTATAAATCAGAAATTATTACCATTCACTTAGTAGTAGATTTAAACCTACTTACTATCTTACTAACACTGGTATATGTGACACGAGCTTCTTGAGAAGTGGCATAAAAATGGAAAAATGTGCCTATTTTATATATATGTGTGTGTGTGTGTGTGTGTGTGTGTGTGTAAAAGCAAATCAGTGGTGATGGGTTTATATTTAGCAAAGTCAAAAGATCTAAAGAATAGCAGTAAAGCAATAAATGCCAGCCCCACTAAAACATAAATACATATAATACACTTACTTTTTGGGCCTCAGTTTAATAGGCAATCTGATCTGTATGTAAATTTTACAACATTGTTTTGAATAAGGCCATTCCTTATAATTTAATCACTTTTCCTTCCCATGATGCATTAGAGCAGGGCTCTCCAACCTTTCTGGCTTTGTGGACCGGTGTGGGGGGGAGGGACTGGTTCCCTGCAAGCAGGGGGCACCACTAGAGCAAATAGAGCTGTGGTCACCCGCCACTTGCATGGTCTGGTTCCAAATGGGCTGCGGCCTGATATTGGGCTATGGCCTGGAGATTGGGGACCCCTGCATTACAGGACCCCACATAAAGCAAACTTACATCAGTCTGTTACTAATGTTGTACAAATAACCATATCAGTAAAGGTGATTGTAATCTTTTTAATTAATTTCATATCCAACTGCTTGCAAGGAATATAAATCCTTCCATTCCCCACCATCCAGTCAGAGCTGAGGAAGTTTCTTGGATGAGAAGTGAAACATCTTTAAAGAAAAACAAGAAAGTCCAGTTGCCTCTTGAAAAAGCATCTTTGGGGCAATAATTAGATAGTCTTACTGAAGACAGGAAATATGTACAGATCACTTTTGTATTCAGAATGAATAAACAATGTCAATGCCATATTTTTCTTTCAAAAAGCAATACACGCTATTTAATCCAAATAGAGTAGAGTTTAATCTTTTTCTTCTCTGCTGTTCTTATTTATTTATTTCCTTTCTCGCTTACTTATTCAATTGAGACAGAAGCTGCTTTGGGAAACAACTTATGGTAGAAAAGTGGCCAGCATAAACTGTTGGCTCCAGCATTAGTTTGCTGCTCAAAATTCTCCTCCTTCCCTCCAAATCAAATCAGTTTATTACAGCTCTAAGGTCAGATACAATAAAATGTCTAATAGGAGAACTGTTACATTCTTTTATATGTATAAGAAACAGAAAAAATAAGTATAATAGGATCTAAAAATAAGAGAATATATATTAAAATAAAACTGAATAAGAATAGTATATTGTTCCAAATTTAATTAATGGTGCTGTGTGTTGTACAAATGACAGAAAAAAGCTGGATGACTTGGGAAGATATTCTTAAATTCTTCTCTGAAGGAAGTCACATTATGGAGAAATCATACTCTCTGCCTGGAATTCTTCAAGATCTAGACTTCTTATATAGGGAGAAGCATGGTAGCATATGGCTTACAGTTTTACTGAGCCATCACTACATGGACACAATCAAAGATACATAGGAGAATCTTTAAAATGACTGCTGAGGGCAAAGCATCCAGCCTGGCTAAAGTGAAAATGTTTCAAAATTTCAGAATCAAAATGGGTGATAAATGGGATGCCTTTCTCATTCCTATCCACGAAATAGACATAATAACTACAGTGTTGGCATACAGCAGGGTGGATAAAAATTGATGTTTTAAATTTTTTTAAAGTTGTTTTTTTTTAAATTTAAATCAGATTTTTTTTAAAAAAAATATCAAATGCTTTTGGAGTAAAAATCTATCTAAAGATAGTTTTCTATTTAAGATACATTAATAATATAGTTTATTCAGCATGAAATGCAGCTTAGTTATGTAGCATGAGGCTGTATATTCTGCAATATTTACATTTCTGGTAAACTCATTCAATGAATCCAAGCTCTGCAAGCTAAATAGGAAACCTTCATTTTGTTTTCAAATAATAATATTAAAGATTCTAACCACCAGCAAGAATGAATCCTTACATTTAAAGAGCATCTGTCATTTCAGATCCACCATGGCAGCGACTATAAGCGGGCATCCACTCACCTGCTGCCTGCCGTGTTCCTCACCTTGTTGTGTCACTGCTGCATCACCAGCCATCCCATTAAAGTGAATGGGACTGTCAGTGAGTCAACATCAGGTCAGAGAAGGAGCAGCTGTGGGACAGAGACGACAGTTGCTCTTTAAAAATTATGATTTAAATCAAGTTGATTTAAATCAAGCCTTTTTACTAGTGATTTAAATCATGATTTAAATCAAATCCACCCTGGCATACAGTAATACTGTAATCACACAATTAATTAAAATAGGTGAATATATGTAGGAGGCATCACGGCTGACACCAAGGGCAGGGTCAAATACATCATCAGTTTAGAATTACTACGTTCCTGTAAGAGATCTAAGTTCAATGCCCCTGGAAGTCCATTGACTCTTATCTGGTGCACATTTGCCTTGACTATTAGTATATTAGATTCTTATATATAGGATGTATGGAATAAACTCATAATGCTTTTGAATCTATCCTGACTCCCGATTTGCTGCACCTGACATTAGATAGATTAAAAAAATAGTAAAGGTAATATGCATCCTTGTCTTACACCTCTATTAGTTGGAATGCTTCCCTCCAGAAAATGAGAATCAGAACCAGAGTCAATTATTCTGAAACTGAATCTATTTCATGAATTCAAAGGATTTTAAATTGTATTAAAAAGGAGTAAATAAAGGAAAAGTATAACTCAGGTAAATTGAATAATGATACAAAAATGTAGCTAGAATGCAAAGAGTATGACTGAATGGTCAGATAATACCTACCAAAATCCTTTTTGGAGCCCCAAAGTTGGTAAGACTAAATTTTTGTTCTCCTTTTGAGGAATTTTTAAAATGTCTTTTGGGAAACTGGGAGGGTATTAAGGGCAGCCAACCCAAAGTATTCATTTTGTCAGTAACCATCTTTAGGCCCAAATTAATTCTGGGCTTATTCACTTGACCTTGGTATGCTCCATAAAAGCTAGTGCAGCTGTCAAATAGAGCAAAACTATACTGTATATTCCTTTGAATCAAGTCAAATATCAGTGCCTTCAAGTACTTCTTGAAGGGAAAACATCCTTTTAAGTAGAATTTAAGTGTAGTTCAAATGTACATTTTGGACTAATATTTTTCTCTTCTGTTCAATTGTGACTGATTCTCAGACCCTGGACAAGTTCCTGCAGTTCTCTTGGCAAGATATTTGGGAAGTTATTTGCCCATTGTCTCCCTCTAGAGCTGAGAGAAAGTGGCTGGCCAAGGTCACCCAGCTAGTTTTGTGCTTAAGTTGGTACTAGAGCTCCCCATCTCCCGGTTTCTAGCTTGACACCTTATCCACTACACAACTAATTTTAAAGCTAAACTTCATTGTCAATTGCAGTGGCAATCCACATAAAAGCAGGCTAGCACAATTGCTTTTTCTTGGTTATTTCTGCCACCAAGAGTCAATAATTATTTTTTTTAAAGCCCCGTGTCACTTGTTCAGTATCATGTGCATTATTTGCAGACCGAGTCTCTGGCTTTTCACTAAGGTTTATTTAGGACAACAGAAGGTCCATCCTCCTCTATGCTTTCTTTTGATTTCAGAATTAGTATTGCATATTTGTTATAAAATAATGTTTAACAAGCTCAGTGCCATATGCAAAAAGCCTCTTTGAGGAGCAGCATGAAAAGCACAGATGAGAAAAATAATAATATTTCTGCTAAAGGAGCTATTCTGATGGCAGGAAAGGGAATTTATAAAACTAAGAGGAATTAGTCATATTAGCAAAATATAGCTATGTAAGCTATAGCTTTTTAGATATAGCTATCTAAAAATGCCATCTAAAAGAATGAGTGGAAATGATTAACACAGAAAACTTGTTTTCTGTTTAGACATCCAAGGATATAAGAAGAAGCTCCATATTTCTTATAAGTATTCTCCACTATAAGAAGAGATGACCTTGTTAAGGGTAAGATGACAGTAGGGTTGGTGGACAGGCTAAACTGATTCTCATTGTCCAGTGAGCAACACTCTTTTTGCTGCAGACTGCAGGAGAAGATTAAACATTCAAAAAAGACTTTATCTTTCATTTCAGTTATTGGTTGCAGACTAATACATTTCTAAAGAAACCTTTTGATTTCTGAATCTATAAATTTAAAATGGTTGAATTTAGTACAGTAGTATTGAAAACTAATACTGCAGACCTGATTTTCACTCCTAATGCTTCCATCTAATAGCATAATAAAAATTAAAATACAGACAGCTAAAATAATAACAATAATAACAAGCACCACTTGAACACTCTCAGCACTGACAAAATCACCAACAGTCAATCGCACAAGACAGCTTTACCTGGAACAGCTTATACAGTGCAACAATACCTTTAAGACCATCAAACAACAACTATCTATTGCAGGTTCTTAGGACGGACTGGATAGATAAAAATGCAAAATCCAATCTAAACATGTGCCTGGCTGTATGTATGACCAACCATAACAGTAAGTGAAAAATTGTGTAGCAGCATGCTTACTAGCTGCAACATCAAAAAGCAACAAAAATAAATATGTTATCTTCTCCTGAACTAATCTGAGACTTACAATTCACCAAGCATTCATAAATTCATGCTCACATCAATCTTCTGATGTTTCCTTTGAATTCTGTAATAAGGATATTCATATAGTATCTGTTTTTCATGCAGAATTAGTATCATTGCAATGTTACACAACTGAATTGCAACAGAGAAACACAATTCTTTTGAATTAAAAGCAATTACAACAGCAAGAGTAGCCGGAGTTAATTTATAATCTTACCTTGTTTTAGCACTCCTGTCAAGATACAGTTAGGGGCAGAGAGATTATCATATAACTAGAATGGAATTCCTGTTGCTAGTGACAACGGAAGAGACCCAATAATGATTTTTTTTTAAATCCCACAACTGCAATGTTCAAAATACAGGCAAAACCTATAACAATAGATTATTAGCATATATACAAATCAGAAGTCATTATTTCTGAAAATGTAGAAAATGAGAAGCATCTCTTTTGTTTGAAGAGTTTTGAGCTATATTTCTTCATTTCTTTAATGCTTTTTACAGAGTCAAAGTTGGAAGGGGCTGTTTACACTGCCAAATCGATTTACCTGATCAATTAGCATCCTCAAAAACATGAGGAGAATTCTTTGGATCCCAGAGCAAATGTCTCAGAACCCCCCTTCCCCAATGGTGAAAGAATCCAGGAATGTCAGCACTAATCAGATGACTCCCAATCTCAAGGTGCTTACCACCTTGAATGACAAAAATGGTAAGAAATTTAGAAAGCCTTAGGAAATTTTTCTCACTTAGCTTGAACTGTACATCTTTAACTCTGAGGATTTTCCCACTGCCTAGTCTCAAGTAAGATTTATCAGGGTAGTCCTTGATTTACAACCATTTAACGACTGAAGTTACAATGGCACTAAAAAGTGACTTATGACCAGTTTTCACACTTACAACCATTGTAGCATTGCCATGGTCACATGATCAAAATTTGGGCACTTAGGATTGGTATGTATTTATGACAGTTGCACTATCCTGGGATCATGTAATCACCATCTGTAACCTTCCCAGCTGGCTTCCGGCAAGCAAAGTCAACAGGAGAAGCCAGATTCATTTAACAACCATACGATTCACTTAAAAACTGGAGCAATTCGCTTAACAACTGTGGCAAAAAGGTAATAAAATGAGGTAAAACTCACTTAACAACTGCTTTGCTTAGCAATGGAAATTTGGGCTCAGTTATGGTCATAAGTTGAAGTTGGCATTACAGAGAGAGCTCCAAAATAGGCACGTCTCCTTCTAAAGGACAACAGCAGGGCTTGAACAACTACAATCCTAAAAAGAAACGTGGATAATGGTGTTATGAATGTGTTTCTCATTTTTACTCCAAAATATTCCTCTAATAAACAGGAGTGGAAAATAATTGTACGAAGCGTTATAATCATTTAAATCAACAACTTGATTTTCACACATGGTCATTTAGGTTTAAGCAGATATTGGTTGCACATCAAGTGTTCATTCCCATAATCAAGCATTTATATACAGAAATAATGCCTATTTACAGCAACAAAATAGCATTCTCCAAAAGGCTTTCTCTGGAAAACCAGATTTAATGCCTTCAGAAACATTCCATTAGAAAGAAAGAAATGAGATGATTACACTTTAGCTAGCAGTGTGGAAAGTAATTTAAAAGAACATTTGAATATGAGGGAAATAGTGGTTTAATCATTCTAGCTATCTCAAATATTAATTCTCACATTAATGCAGGGCTGCTTCAATATACATGAACATGAAAGAAGAGAAAACAAAAAGGCGTTGCTCATTTTCCAACAAGGAATAAACAAAGTTTTTTATGGTTACATAATGTTCATTGAAAGATGTGTACAACGAAACCCCTCAAACAGTATTGGTTCAATATGCTGTTACAGCATGACTGCTAATTACTTAAATATGCATATACAGTACTTTGAGGTGGGCCTAATATACTTTGAGGTGGGCCTAACCTAGTTATTTTAAAAGGCAATCAAACTTAATTGCACTAGAATCTCTCTCTCTCTCTTTCTCTCTCTCTCTCTCTCTCTCTCTCTCTCTCCCTCCCTCTCTCTTTCTCTCTCTGTATGTGTGTGTGTGTGTATGTGTGTATCTCCATGGATGGCAGCTGCTTTAAGGAGTTCCTGAAACAGGTTACGTGCTCACCTACATATTTTCCATGTGACCATGTATTTTCCAGATAATCTCTGCATAGTCTAATACAAGTAATTCTAGCACACAGGGTCTACTAATCTCCTGTTTCTACTTACCAATAGGGAAAACCCCCCCAATGTTTATTTAACATGCTCTACATTGTTCAGATCACCATAAATTAATTAATAGGGTAATATAGGCTAGTCTACCATGTTAAGCTATGATTAATCAAATCATTATTTTTTAAGGAAAAACGCAGGGTGGAGTTCATATAACCAAATCAAACTGTGACTAAATGGGATGTGTAGACCTAGGTTTTCATCTGAAAAGCAGGAGTTTTCCACTGAAAACAGCTGAACAGCATGATGCCAAAACTAAGCCACAGACAGGACAGGTGGATTTAAAAATATATTGACACAAGTCTTTATCCATACAGAAACAGACCCACAAAATTCTGCTCCTCTCTATCTTCCAAACAAGCAGTATATTTAGTATAATGCATTACAGCATCTTTTGGGGTTTAATTTCAAAATCCCAAAGTAATTTTATCATAACAAA
Organism: Oxyrhabdium leporinum; assembly: GCA_032468155.1. Taxonomy (NCBI): domain Eukaryota; kingdom Metazoa; phylum Chordata; class Lepidosauria; order Squamata; family Cyclocoridae; genus Oxyrhabdium; species Oxyrhabdium leporinum. Next base: position 18,234 of record JANHFL010006978.1, on the reverse strand, counting down.
TCATTTTCATAAATTACACATTGATATCCGTTTAAGCATATGTTTACAATATATCAAGCTTGAAACAAGCGCTAATATAGAGAAAGCTGCTCTCATTCATACTAAAATGTGTTTTTAGTTTTGCATTTCTTGTTTCTCTTTCTCACATACATATACATGCACACAAAATTTATTGGATTGCCCAAAGTACCTAAAAGATGTTCGTCTGCAAATGAAAATTAGCTAAAATATTGTAACTGATACATACAAATATGATGGAAGCATGTTTTTCAGATTGTCCAATAATTGTTAAAAGACTTTATATGATACTGACTAAAGCATTGAACCAGGAAAGATATGGAGTTACAGTATATTCTAGTGGAAAGCAGAGATCAGTTAATTAAGATTTCCTCTCCCTTTTATCAGGCATAATCTCTATTTCGTTAGAATTTCACATTGACTTCCAATCTGTTCACCACAGATCTGAGGGGATATAGTTACCCATCTTGTTTACTCTTTTTAAAGACCATCAGCTAGAATAGAGTCATATTTTTGTTGCATTCATTTACATTTCCCATATTACTGAATTCCCTAAGATCATACTGCTGCTGCCGCCAAAAATAACACTGCCACTTCTTCAATTAATTTCAATAGCAATGGTTAAACCCTATAATTCTCAAAATAGAATAAAGTGTTAAAAAGAGAGAGAAACATCTACCTTGCTGCCCTTTCCAAAGGTATTTAAGTAGCCATGACTTCTGCACTGATTTATTTATCAGATTTTAAAAATTGGCTGGCTCCGTAGCAATGAAATGCATTTAAGAACTGGAGTACCATTACTTATGTTCTGCCTACCTTAATTATCCGTAAAGACTATTATCTGATTAAATCATATAAATGTATTCCCGTGCAGAATTTCTCCTGCATTTTTTAACCACCTCAATTTCATGAAAAAAATGCTTGGAAAGTCTATGAAAGATAAAGAGAATTTTAAAGAAATTTTCTGGATCTTCGCTGTTGCTGATAAAGGGGATACTGCTGGGTCAAAAGGTATTAAGGTTCTTAAGACTAAAGGAAAGAATGAATCAGAATGTGCCACCAAACTACCAATTCTTGACAAAACTCCTTAAAAGCTGCAGACCAAAACAGAAGGTTAATAGATCCACTAGAGAGTCTATACACAGGAAAAGAGAGCAATGTGCTCAGCAGCTGACACAGGCAAGGAAAGATGAATTGTAGGGTCAAAGATAAGTGGGTTGGGGGAGCGTTGAGAGGAAAAGGATCAGTGAACTAAGAAATTCAAATATGGATTTGGCTACAGATTCTGTACGCGTGCAGAAGTAGAACAAGAATCTGTATTTTCACTTGAACTGTGTTCATAACATAAACATATAATGTTGTGATATAAAATCATGATGATAAGGGAAATCTCGACAGAGTGTTGCCTCCCAAAATTTTAGAACATTGGGTCATTTGTTCAAGACTGAAATATGCATAATTAAACCAAAATTTGCAGCCATCAGATGAATGATAGCCACTGATATAAAATGCAGTGGGTAAATTCACAAAAGAATGGCATGTCAGTAACACAATTTTCTGTCTCCTGAATCCCAAGCAGAATACCTGAGGAACAACAGTGGGCCTACCCTTTTCCTGCCTGTGCTATTGGGTTCCTTCATACCTGTGATGGGCCCTTGTGTGACACATTGTGCAACACAACACAACGGACCAGCATGCTCCACCGGGCTCCACAGGGCTCTTCCTACATTAAAGTAATAGGAATCTTTATCAACTCCTTCTTCTATAGCACCTGCCAATGGTTTGATTCACAGGAAAGTTCTTGGAAAAACCTTTGGAATATTTTTGAGGTGACAGTAAGAGAAGCTGGTAAGTTGGTGGGTGATGAGCAGAGCTACCCAATTTTTTTTAAACATGGTATCATTCTATTCAGGATACTAACCCAACAATGCTGATTTCCCATTGATTGAAGACATGGAGCTAAAAAATCTGTTATCCTAATGGGAGAAACAACATGCAGTCCCTGAATATATATTTTTCCATGTCTGGGGAAGCAGTGCACGGAGGGCAATTTTGGCTGACAGAAAACAGCATTTCAGATATAATGAGGGTCCTTGGTGCTCTCTGAGATTGGTTGTTTTCTTGCAGATGTTTCATTACCCAAATTAGGTAACATCATCAATGCTGCACATCAGTGCTGAGTATTGATGATGTTACCTAGTTTGGGTAATGAAATATCTGCAAGAAAACAATCAAGCTCGGAGAGCACCAAGGATCCCTCATATCAACTCTGAGTTACAAATATTCTCCTTTATTGACGCAGTTGTAACTCCTGACAGCTTCAGCTAGAAAGATATTTGCAAATGTATATGCTGCCTGTTTCCAAGTGGTTCTTGGTGGCTTACAAATGTAAATCTTAAAAATCAGCACATAATAAACACCTCAACCTGCAAAGGCCAGAAACCTGTGCCTCCTCCTGGGTTAGTAAACTGATAGTCTGTGCTGAAGATGTTCCTGATGTGACCTGCAAAAAGTGCTCCCTTGAAGACTTGAAAGTGAGAGAGTAGGCAGCACTCATACAAGTAATTGGGCCTTAGTTAGATTTTCATTTATGAAAGTGAACACCCTGATTTGACCTCAGAAAAACAAACAGTAAACAGCACATTTCATCATACTTCCTTTCTCTATCTGTACTGTCACATTCCATTTCTGGGTGATCTATGAAACATAAACCAGCCATAAGGTTATCAGGATGTGTCACCAATACCAGTTCTCTCTTTTATAGGGAGAAGCCAGCATTATCAGTCAAAGTAAAAATGATAAATGACCTTGCCACAGATGTCATGTGGCTCTCTCTGATGGTCCTGCCAGATTCAGAAGATCCCCCTGACTACAAACTGTCACTTCAAAAAAAAATATCAAATCCCTTGTGTTATTTTCTCAACTACTAAGAGTCAATTAGTAGTTTCACACTTAGTAGTTGATTAATTATTGCTGTGTAAAAATAGGAAAGTTGTGTTGCAGAAGCCTGAAAAAAATAATTGAGCTAAATCACTGAGTAATCAGTTACTAAATAATTTATTCATATAACACGTAGCTTCACTTTTTGCTGCTATGAAGGTATCAGCTGACAGGGGTACCAGAAAGTATATCAAAGGAAGAATATATTCTGGTTAGAGATTAACGCTACCACATATCACTACAATGAAGAATGGAGCATTCAAACATTTAAGTACTGTATAGAAAGCATAAAAAATTACTGTATAGTATCAGGAAGGGAGATTATTGTCAGAATATTAGAGTAGGCAAATGTCTGAATTGAAGTTCCAACAATTTTTCCAAGAGATAATGAAAAGAAGTTTAATTGGATATGGAGAGAGGAAATGAAACTATATTTGTATTACTTTGTATAAAGTGAAGATTGAAGATAGACTGGAAGAAGGAGATTTAAAATTAGGTGCAAAAATCATAAACTAATTAGTAGCATGCATGGTATAATGATTAAATGAATAAATGAGTATCAAAGATCAAAAACATAATTAAGAAGTTAAAAAAATACAATTATCGGCAGATAAGTGCAGTTTATTGTGGGACTGAATGTAAATTAAAAGATTTTGCTATGACTAATTATTTTTCGTTATGAAGCTGCAGCTGCTGCAACGGTTCACAGAGTAAATTAAAACAGATTTCTGGGATATAAGCATGTTGGGCAGATTGATGAGCAGAGGCTCTAACATGTTTTTGGTCTCTAGTCCAATATCAATGAAGATTATAAAAATATGACTGTAGTGACATATCTCAGTGTGATTAGTTTTCTCACTCTGAATCAGGGTGTTAAGCTTAAAATCTGCATTGGAGCAAAGGGATACTGATCCTAGGACAGAGTACACAGCATTGTCTTGCATTATTACAAGTACCACTCAGCTGAAGAAGCTTCTTGGATGAGAAGAGAAATGTCTTCAAAGAAAAAAGCAGAAAGTCCAGTTGCCTCTTGAAAAAAAGCACCTTTGGGACAACCATGACCTCGATGACTGAGAATCTCCATAGACATAAACACTCTGAACTTGTTGATACATTACTCTTCCAGCTCTGCAGTGCATTCAGCAAACACTATGTTAATACTGTGAATATATGCAGAGGCAGCAGTGTAAAATGAAATATTCTTATGGTCAAGGGAAATTCACAACATGCATACTGATTATTTTTTAGACTGCTTGAACAATGATGGAAGGGGTTTAAAATCTGATCTGTTGAAAACATTTCTTTCCTTAGGCGCAATATCAATTTAAAAGTGTTTAAAAGGGGTCTTTTTTCAAAAACTGGAAGGAATATAGAAAATCTTCTCACTTCCTTTACTCAAATGTTCATGCATAAGATTAAGAAAGCACTAAAATGTGGGGTATCAGCCTTCAATAATACCTATGTGCATGTGTTATTGAAGGAAAAATTACAAAAATGTGCTTGGAATAAAATCAAGCAATATTTTTCTTGCCAACACCAGTTGCTTGGGGTCCTGCAGAGCATTTTACACAGCTATCTGGATTACAGCTTTACACTTCTATAAATGCCTCTCAGACAACTTTTCTATCTTATGAATAAATAATAAGGAGCCCTGAAAGCATTGATTCAAGAGAGAGAAAAATCAATATATGTCTAGCATGTGATAGACTTCCATTCAACTGAGGTCTGCCTAAAATTTATAGACCAATTTTAATGACAAAACATGAAAAAGGTGGCATTTTCAAATAGAAGCTTTTAACAGCCTGCTGCTACTGCATTCTATATTCTGTCTGCAAAAATAATTATTTCCAAAGTGAATTGGTATGCTGTTTGCATAATAGTCTGGATAAAATGATGGACAGATTTCTCCTACCTAGCAAAAAGTGATAATAATTGTAAATTATTTTCACTCTTGAATTTCTTTCACTGAATCTCTTTGTAGGAGGTTCTCTGTCATTATAAAGGCTTCACTGAAAAACTAAATCTATCGGGGAATTTTGTAAGGTTCTTATATTTTTAATGAGCATGAGCAAGCTGATTTTTCAACAAAGAGGATCAGAATACCAATAGACAAAATGTGCAAGATACTGTTTTTCATTTTGTAAACAAACAATGTGTACTACAGTTTATTCAAAAAGGAAAAAAAGAATAGTAGCCTTCAGGTATATCAGAGAGAAGATGGGACACATCTGTTACTTCAGAACCAAGGCAGAGAAACCACAAGGACCTGAACACCAGAGAAATACTAAGAACAACTATTTAACAAGTCAATAAATAAACAATGAATAATCTCCAGCTAGACCAGTGTTTTCCAATCTTGGCAAATTTAAGTTATGTAGACTTCAACTCCCAGAATTCCCCAGTTAGCATGGGGAATGTTTGGCTGGGGAATTGCAGGTGTTGAAATCCACATATCTTAAAATTGCCAAGGTTGGAAAACACTAAGCTAGACACAGACTACTTCAACTTGTTACTTGGATCATGTGAGAAATGAAAGTAAATAGTTCCAGTAAAGAATCTTCTCAAGCATCATCCTTATATTTCCAGGCTCTTCTTAAGTCTAGCATTAATTAGACCTGGAACTAAATTGGGAAGCATGTGCTTGTTTTGAAAATGTTATACTGTAATACTTTCTGAATAGCCAACATGCTTGCATTTGGGATCAATGGAAATCTCCAAACATGTAAAATAATTCTTCTTCTCATGATGTCCTCAGATTTTCCGCAGGATTCCACTGATTGTCCAATGAGTATTGCAAGGCTTCCTGGTAGAATTTAACATTTTTTGAACCTGATAAAACTCATTTTGCCTATTTGGAGATTCTCATCATTCTATCTAAGGGTATAACTTGGTACAGTCTTTTCCCCAAACATACTATTTTTCTGGTTCCTAATAATTTTGCTTAATGCATAGTTTTTGTATTCTTGTAACCTTTTTATCTCAATGTGGTCTTAATGTGTTCCTTCTATGTGTATTTCCCCAGATCCCTTGCAAAATCAGAAATACCTACTTCTTTGATTGTTAAAAATGTATTTTTGAATGTAATATTTATTTATTTATTTATTTATTATATTTATATACCGCCCCATTCCGAAGACTCGGGGCGGTTCACAGCTTTTAAT
>JANHFL010006977.1:21388-31537 GCA_032468155.1 Oxyrhabdium leporinum | reverse complement strand
AAATTACATGAAGAATTTTATGATATTTCTGTGTCTTAATTGCATCAGCTATTAGCATAAAACACAACTGAAAGTTACCTCTGCTTTGCACTTGCAATGGTTATAACTTGATAATATAAATGTCTACTTAGGATAGGCATTAGACATAGGATTAATGCCTTATTAAAACAAAGGATTAGATTCAGTTACCTAAGACCTTTTAAAAGGAAGGCACACTTCATAAACAATTTGATCAATTCCATAACAACATTTTGTAGTTGAGCTCATCAGGAATATAAAATTGGTAGGCATACAAACTACCAATGCTTTTAAACACCTTAATACACTTCTTTATGTAATCTGGTTAATGCAGAATTTGATATTTTCTAAACCGCATATCGGCTTACATACCAGGGGGAAGGGGAACCTATTCTTAGAATTACTTTCAGACAAAAAGTTCAAAAATGAATCATTAATGTGTCTCCAACTCCAATCATGTGAATCCAGTTAAGTACCATCTAGATATGTAATAAATTATTACGAGAGGTGCTTGGTGCTCTCTGAGCTTGCTTGTTTTCATGCAGATGTTTTATTACCCAACTAGGTAACATCATCAGTGCTAGTAAGGAGCTGTCAGCAAACAGCATTCCTTCCTAGCACTGATGATATTACTTAGTTTGCGTAATGAAATGTCTGCAAGAAAAAAAAGCAAGCTTAGAGAGCACCAAGGACCCTTCATGTCAACCCTGAGCTACAAATATTCTCCTTTATTAATAAATTATTATCTACTGGATTTTTCTATAAATTATTATTTCTCATTTGTAATGTACAGTTTGTGATGTATTCCTTGGAATTTCTTTCTAGGAGATGGATAAGGCTTCTATTTGGACGAGAATTTCTCCTTCAGGACCTTCTTGTTGTGTGGGATGCTTTATTTGCTGACAGCATCACTCTTGATTTAGTTGACTACATTTTCTTAGCTATGTTGCTGTATATTAGAGATGCCTGTAAGTATTCTTATCATATCTAAGTAGTACATATGTCTAGTTCTTGTACAATGTGCATTACTTTTCTACTTGAAATATAGTCTTTTTAAAATGGAAATAGATAGTATCTGATTGTTAGCATATGAAAGCAATTACATTAATAGTAAAAATCATGTTAATGCTCATATTCCCTCTATATGCTTCTTTTCATATACAGAATTCTAAGAATTGCATTATGTAGTGTTCAAAGTAAGTATAGATCGCCACCTTCTGCCAGATATTACAAACTGAGTAAAAACCAGTATTTCATTATTGACATATTTTGCAATTCCTTTCTGTGCTTTTTTCTGCTATCTATTTAATATAACATTTATGTATAACAATTAATTCAGAATGTTATCATAATTTGAGAATTTATAGAGGAAACTCTGTTTTTTAATTAGATGCACAATCTGTTGCAAGAAATTTGGAGTTAAAAAATATTTCTTAAGCAAATAGTGCATAGGAATATTGGCCAGCTTAACGGTAGATAAAAGACATTTGTAATCTAACTCAGAATTATCTCAGTTGTTTGATGAACATGCTTAAAAGTACAGGATAAATAAAATAATTAGTATTAATTGGAGCATCCAGTTTAGGAATCTACTACCATTATAAATATAAAAACCTGTTGACCTGAAGGAGTTACCCAAGCCTCCAAAAACCTATATAGCCTTTAGAGCCAAACCTTGAAAACATTTACATTATTTAAAAAAAAAATATTCTATTGCATCACGTTGTTCCATTCTCAACACTCAGAAAATATGAGGTTGGTTCCAAAGACATATTTTGATTTTATCTAAAAATTAGTTCAGCTGCCCTGCATATCTCCAGTCCCAGTTAGATGTTCTATTTCTTTTGAATTAATGCTCATATATTTTTGTATACTATAAAAATGTATGTCTTTTATTTTAAAAAACACAGCTCAATTCTAGGCTTTTCTGCACAAGAGCAGTGAAGCAGAGGATATTGAGTTCAAACTTCTGAACTAACATAATGGGAAGCTTGCAAAATGAGTATTTCTTATTCCCATCTCTTACAATGCTAAACACTTCAGAAATTCTTCTATGAAAACGTAGTTGTAGTTTGTGACAGATTTTGAGGGCTTTATAGTATACACCTCTCCCAGCTTTACATTCACAATAGGAATAGACTAGAAATAAGTTGAAAGCCAGGAGATTATAAAATAGAGCATTAGTTAACAGAATAGAAGTATTTAGAAGTACAGTACTTCTAATTTGATATTAGTAATTGGACCATCCAGTTTAGGAATCTACTTAACTTATTTCTACTTAATAGAAGTAACTTCTATTACGTCTGAAGTTGCAGTAAAGGTTAAATAAAATGGAGATTTGAGAACTTAAGCACATTTGATGCAAACAGCATACAAGTTGGAAATGAATGTTTCATTGTTTTCTAAAACCTATTAAAAGTACAAACTGCTAAATTTTCTAAAACTTATCTCGATATGTTCCAATAAACATATCCTCAACATAAAAAAATCAATTTCTTTTTACTATAAGCAAGCAAAACTATCGCATGGCTGCCACATTATGAAACCTGAAAGATTTGAAATCTCAGGTACAGTAAAAGATTCAAACTACATTAAATATAAGCACCAGGTTGGTGTAATGGTTAAGTTGCTAGACTAGAAAATGAGGGGCTGCAAGTTCTAGTTCTCCTTTTGGTATGAAAGCCAGCTAGATGGCTTCAGGGTAGTCACATACTACTTCATAGGATCATAGCAGTAGGCAAAATGTGAGGTAGAAATATTGTATACGCTATCTTGAGTTGAAGAAGGTAAAGGTGGAATATGAAACTAACTGAATTTATAATAAAATTCATTACTGAATTATGTAAAAACTATTGTATTAAAGCAATACTTGTTTTATATATATATATTCATAGACAGCATTCCTATTCTGGTGGTCAACCAGCCAATTTTATGTCCAATATGATTGTTAAATTTCATTCTTATTGCAGAGTTCCTTAATCATTTTCTAACCAATGTTCGCTATTTCATAGCTAATAAATTTGCTACTTCCCCGTTTTTTGAGGTGGGGTGAGGTTAAATGGGATAGTTGGGGAATTACTTCTGTAGTTTCTTAGACATATTTTTCCTATGTGCTTATAGGTTTTTTTTTCTTTACTTGCTATATAAGGATTAGTCTCATAAGTGCTTTTTCCAAAACACAACTGGACTTGCTTAGTTGTTGTTTTTTTCTTTGAAAACATTTCACTTCTCATCCAAGAAGCTTCTTCAGTTCTGCTTGGATGAGAAGCAAAAATCTTCAATGAAAAATAAAGTCCAGTTGCCTTTTTAAAAAACAAGAATGGGACATTCTTTGGACAACAATGTAAAAGATTTTTTTGTCAAAAAAAATTCCAGAAACCTAGTTCATTTTATCTGGAAATTAATCCATTTTTTTCTTTTGTATAATTATATCTGAATACTACTTAGATTCAAATAAAGTCAGTTTGTTATTCAGCATTTTCTAAAAATTCTTTTTTGATTCATATAAATTGTGCTTTGATCCTCTGCATTATTGTTTGTATATTAATAACTTGTCTAAATGCATGATCCCATGGCAGAATCCAGTCATTCTTATTTGACTTTTATTTATCAATCTTTGAATGTTCTAATTCAGGTAATTTAAAAAATTGCTAATTGCTTGGATGAAAAGTGAAATGTTAAAAAAAAAACAACCCAAGAAAGTCCAGTTGCCTTTTGAAAAAGCACCTTTGGGACAACCATCATGACCTGGATGACTGAGAATCTCCATAGACATTTTTACATTCTTATTTTTAAAGTAGATCGGAAACTACCAGTTTCAAGAATAATAATGTACAAAATGAATACAGGTAGTCCACGACTTACAACAGTTCATTTAGTGACTGTTCAAAATTACAACGGCACACAAAAAGTGACATCATTTTTCAGTTATAACCTTTGTAGCATCCCCATGATCATGTGATCAAAATTCAGATGTTTGGCAACTGACTCATATTTATGACAGTTGCAGGTTCCCAGGATAATGTGATCCCCTTTTGCAACCTTATGACAAGCAAAGACAATGGGGAAGACAGATTCACTTAACAACCATGTTACTAATTTATCAACTGCAGTGATTTACTTGACAACTGTGGCAAGAAAGGTCGTAAAATGGGGCAAAACTCACTTAACAAATGTCTCACTTAACAACAAAAATTTTAGGCTCAGTTGTGGTCCTATTTTCATTTTTTATAAATGTCTAATGTATGCATTTATTTGTGACAAGGTTGTTAAGATAAAAAAGACAATTGTGTAAGTGTGTGTATATGTGTGTGTGCAAAAACATTAAAATGCTTAATTCTAAGTCAATTATGTATCAAACTAGTTACGATGTGTGCTTTGAAAGTAAGTTCTGGATTATTTTTGCATAATTTAAATAATATCTAAGACTGCACAATCTTATAAATATAATATTGTCTGCTCTTTTCTAAAAAATTTACAAGTATAATTGTAACTGCTATCTTTTTAGATTATTATTTTGAATACCATAGTGAAATCTTGTCCATGTTCAATCAGCTAACAAATTAACCACCCAGGTTTATCTGTCTATAGATTTGCTTGGTTTTATTCATAAGGCATAAGATTCACATAAGGCATTTTAAACACAGCTAACTTGTTACAAAAAGTCAGCCATCTTCAGATTTATTCAGGTGAATGTTGAAGACTTGGCTTTTACACTGCGCATAATAAAATAACTACTTGCCAGGAATACATGTACAGGTAGTATATATTAATATAAACAAAGGAAACATTTAAAATCAACAAGAACAAGGCCAAAATAAACATAACAATAATATACTCTTGGACCACACCAAACTCATACCCTATTTCTCAAAAACTAGTTTCACTTGTCATCCTGGCCCAAAGTTTGTTCGTTCATTTGTATATTACCTTACAAATAATTCAAGGTGGTGAGCATAACAAACTCACCTTCACCGCCTATTGTTGTTTACAACAACAACCCTGTGAGGTGAATTGGGCTGAGAGAGTGTGATTGGCCCAAGATTACCCAGCTGCCCTTCATGATAAAGGCAGGACTAGAACTCATAGTTTCACACTTTTTTAGCCTGGTGCTTTAATCACTAGATCAAACAGGTAAGGACAGATCTTCAAGGTAAAGGTAAAATTAAGTTTGTAGAATCTTCCTGAAGACTTAAGTTGGGGTCAACCAAGTTTCAAAGAAGACATTATTCCAAATGGCAGAAACCACAACAGAAAAGGCTTCTCTCTTATGAGCCTCTTATTCCTTCTAATTCAGGAGTAGAGAATTTACGCACCTCAACATTTTCCTAAACCAAAATTCTTTATAATTTTCATGCTAGCTGGACTGCTGAATAGTAGAGATATTAACAATATCTCATGGATTCGGGATTATAATATCTAAATTGACAGAGGAAAACAATATGCAGTTAGATGTCAAATACTATGGTATATTCTGTAGTAGCATTCTCCAGATCTTCTGACATAGGAGATTAGGGTTGAAAAAGCATAGAAAATTGTGTCTGACATGTAGGCTAATTTGTAAACAAGCACAAGTGAAATTCCTGTTTGTCAAGGATTATAATATGCATTTCAATTCCTTTTTTAGTATGAATACTTTTAATGTTAAAATTGGAGCGTGCATTACAAATGATGTTTTTATGAAATACCGCTACATATTTTCAGGAATGCAAATAGACTAGATAAAAAGTAAATAAAGTTTTACCAAAGCAGATTATATTTATAGCTTACATACATCAAAAAACAAGTTTCCATTAGGGTTTAATCATAGAAATAAATCATTGGACCACCCAAATGTGACCAATTGAATCTACAACTAGGTGTTTATATGTCCATGCCAAGTATTATCTGATCTCTGATTATTTATTTACATGGTCTATGAAACATATTTCCCAAAATTCAATATTTTGAACAAATATGTGGATAATGTAAGAACTAGCATACATTAACCAGTATCATATCATTCGTATTGAGTGACCATAATGCACAGTATATTGAGAAGAAACTTCTGTCCATGTTATTCCTAAAAAAACACATATCTCTTGTGATTTATTCTGCATAGAAAGTGCTTTTGTTTTACCAAAAAAATATGAGAAGACAACAGTTGTCCAACCACGCAACACTTGAATTTCTGCCTTTAACCTGAAGCCTACTTTTACTTTTTGAAGCCTAAATAAATATGGTACATTCCAACTGCCAAAACTGCTAGATTTATCTTAGCTTTACTTATTTTAAGGCCTGTTAGACCCAGAGATCTGTTCAACAAATCTCATTCCAAAAATAAACCATTTGCTTCTTCAGTTTAAACATCAGATATTGTTGGTATGTCAGAAATCAATTTGGAATGAAATGTTGACCTTAATTTATTATTGATTGCAATCACTAATTTTGGTCATAATATTGTGAGCATTTTAAAAAAATGACAGTTGACTCAGATTGGAAATGTTCCTTGTTCAAATCAGTGCAAATAATTATTTTAAAAGAATAATTATTTAAAAAAAAATGTTTTGGGGATTTTTCTTTATCTTTCAAAAATAAATGGAATTACTCTCTTAACTCATCAACTGATTTTTAGTTCAGTCTTACATAATATAAAGCATCTAGCAATGTTTATCATGCCTCTTCCTTCTGCCTCAAAAACTGGGCCAGTAGTTCTTGTCCCAGGCTTCAGACTAGGGTGCCTGAAGCCTTTTTGTTCCATGAATCATCTTAAGAGTCAGCTAACATAATACAATAACATAGAAATTAAAAATTCTGAAATCCTTGATTAGGATTTGAATTGTTAAATTTCCACCTGATTTAGATTGTAAATCGAACTAGATAACTCATTCATAATAATAACCATATAGGTTCTTGGGAAGGATTCTGTAGCTGGACAAAAATACCAAATCTAGTCTAATTTGGTGACTGTACAACCACCCATAATAATTCAAAGTGTTATATATAAAGTTGTGCATATTTTCACCTTGCATTTTTAAGGAAAAAATTACAGAAAACAAAGAAGACAAACTACAGGTTAGTATTCTCTAAGGAGCAAAATTTCTGTCTGCCATTAGCTACTCCGTGGAAACCCTCTTTGCATGTTTAATATATTAGTATTTTTTGATGCTGAGGAATGCTTAACATCTGGCAGACTCCTATTTGTTTTGTTTTCAGGCACTGATGAAAGAACAGTTTCTTCTCTGCTTTTCACAGTATAGACTGTATCTTGTGGTTCATTCTTTTATGAAAAATTGATTTGTATTTGCAGTTTTTTTTCCTTTTTGAAACACTGTACAAAGTAAAGATTTCTTCACACACACACACATACCCAAAAAAACCAAAACGTTATTTGACCAAACCAACCAACCAAATGAATGTAGCGTCTAAAATAAATAAAAGGCTGCCTTTTATTTATGTGTGCATTACTTTTCAAAATATCCCTGTATTATATCAATTGTTTGTTTTAATGATTACTAGCTTTGGAAAAAGCTGTAGGCATTTTCATACTCTCTTGCTAAGATTTTTTTGCAGTTGGACTTTACCTATGCCACCAACACCAATTTAATTAACAGCTCTGTGGAATACGATGCACATTTACTGTATATATCCCATATTGCTGATTCAAACATGATGTAAACAAGCACTATCTTAAATGATGCCATTACTGCTGTTGTCAAAGATCTGAGCAGGAAGACCTGGTTTAAAGCATGTACTTTAAGCATGTCTGCTGGGAAAAAAGCTCAGTAGACTCCAGATGAGTAAGAGCATGCAAGAAATTACAAATAACTCGGCCTATTTCAGTTCACAGAAAAGCAACTGTTCATTTTCACCACTTTGCCATTGTATTACACATATGACAAGACAATTTATATAAATCTCCATCCTTCTGCCCCAGAATGGCAATCAACATATTGTTGCAACAGAAACTAAGTAACCACTATTCACGCAAAGAATTATTAAGAAACGAGATCAGAGGTATTAATCCTTGCTATTAGGCTTCAGGATTTAAAAAGTAGTACCACATAAAATACTTACATAATTTTCCCTGTGGAAAATAATGAGAAATGGATGCTGGCTGTTGTGTAGCATTACAAGCCTTTAAAAGCCACTAATAATTATTATCGTTTTTAAATTTGGCTTGTACTAGAACATTTTTGCAATTGTCTGAAAACAAATTTAATAATGAATCATATGTTAAAATTAAAAATCTATTCATAAATTCAATAGAAATTACATAAGCATCTTGTTTTTTTATCATATTGAGAATTTACGGTGCAATAAATAATAACGTTGCCCATTCTGTGTGTTTTCTTGTGTCTTTTCCATAAGCTATATTTTGCTTTCTTTGTTATGGAATTTTAATGTGAAATACAAGAATTTATTTAAACATGCTGATTTGAGGATAAATCCCATTAAATATAGATGAAATTACTTCTGACTAAATATTTGTCTACATTATCCCCAATTCATTGGTTTATATAGGATTGTACTATAAAATTATATTTTGTCATTTTTTTCAAATGTGCTTGAATTTTTACTATTATGTTTATTAGGTAATTATATTCATTTATGTTCATGTTGAATGAATTACAGTACTAAGACTGCAAATCTAAGCACATTTACTAAATGACTAAAACGTAAATGAACACAATGGGTTTTATTCATTTTTCTTTATGAGATTTATCTGCATTAAACCTTAATGGACCTTGAGGTTGCATTTTAAGTGATACAGATATTAATTAACTCTAATATTTCTCCAATAACCATATTTGAATAAAAATAGTTGTTTAGTCCTTCACCATTTTCATAATTATTTATGTACAAGACTTTTTGATTGCTCTTTTATAGTAACTAATTTACTGTCAATATTCTGATCATTATTGAATCCATTCGATTTACCAAAATTATCTTTAAAAATCATATCATATCCAGTCTTTTTTCCAAGAAACAATCAACAGAGGAAATACAAAATCTGGTTTCAATTACAATGTTAAAAAGGAGTGTTTGAAGAAAATAAATCAAACACCACTTCAGAAAACCCATTAAGGATATGCTAACTACTTTCAATATTATTTATAAAACAATGTTGAAGGATTTCTTATCATAACTGCCTTTATAGTGCTGCCTTTATATAATGCACAGTCCATTTATTATATTTAGCAGAAAGATCTCTTGACTGAGCCCTTTGTATTCTATTCATTATAGTAACTTCAAGTAGAAAGAAAAAAGAAAGCAGGTATTTGTACATGAGCAAGAAAAACAAAAGAAAAAAAGTGAACAGATAAAGAATGAGTAGGATAAGTGAAAGCTTTATAAATGAAAGCAGATGTATAAAATTACAAGCTGTCAGATCAGCAGCAGAAATGAAGATGATAAAGTGCCTCTCACTATCAATTATAATTATTCATTTTGCCCTGTCCTGCAACTTTTCTTCATAAACCTTTTCAAATAATGATGGAAAGAGACCAAATGATGACTCACATGGAAGAAGAGAGAGATAGAATCATTCTCCTAAATGCCCAATTCTGTTAAACAGCCAATATATTTGTATGATTTTCATTTAGTTGCAATGATTTTTCGATGTTCTCCAAAAAGATTTTTCTCTAAGATTTTTAATTAATGAAAAGAGTAGTATTTATATAACTGAAATTTTTAAAAAACTATTGAAGTTATTCTAAAATATGTTTACAAAATAATACTACCTATGAATGTCTCCTAGGGCAAATAATTTTAGAGTAATAATCATAAGCTGCTATGACAGATATAGTGTCAAGATTTAGGTTGTACTATAGAATTAGAGCAGTTTACACAGTATGTAAACAGCTACCTAAATATACGTATTTAATCTTACTTGTAATTTTGTTTAATTTTCCTATCATGCCAGATAAAGACAGTCAAATGGCAACTTGGGTTGCTTCCTAGAATTAAAAATAACAGAATTTAATTTTAAGACAGAGGTGGATGATGTTCTGTGTTCTTTATGAACAGAAACAAATCAGGTTTGTTCTCAATTGTTTGGGAAGTAAATGTATTGAAAGTAATGCTATAGTATTTGGTGATATTACTAAGTTGGTCCCAGTTTAGAATGAACGGAAATCAAGAGGTTAGTGA
>JANHFL010006975.1:21041-36539 GCA_032468155.1 Oxyrhabdium leporinum | reverse complement strand
AAGTGTGAACCGCCCCGAGTCCTTGGAATGGGGTGGTATATAAATCTAATTTATAAATAAATAAATAAATAAATAAAAGAAACTTGATGTTTTCTGACAGTAATGGCCAAAGTAATTCAAACAATAATTAATAGATTGTCTCATTAAGATCTCTCTGATGCTCTGAACTTTCAGTTTCAAAAAATATATTATAATACTTTCTGAGAAATTGGGATAATTACAATCTCAACATAGACCACAAGACTAGTCTCCTAATTCGTGGCATATTGGAGAGGTTTTATTTTATATAATCTAAGGTTCATCTAATCAGACACTGGGTGGTGGGGGTGTAGGAACAGAGAATATTCTATAATAAACTCATAAAAGTAACAAGCAAATGGCTACCTTCTTCTATCGAAAGTAATGTAAACTTGTCATATGTAATACTAATGGCTTTTGTTTATCAAATAAGAACCAATCAGTTCCTACTGCTGAATTCCTTGAAGGTACAAGATCAATCTCCCAAGACTTATTCATCACACTAGTTTCAAATTAGCATATTTCTTCTAATTCTTTACTCTACAAAAAATGACTATTCTCTCTAATATGAACAGGAAAAATAACGCCTGCTCATTCTTACCTTGATTTGTGCATTACTTTATTCATTTTTTAAAAATATTATTAATTAAATTATAATCAGTCATGTCTAGAATATGTCAATAAAGAACATGATGCAGTTTCTGTTGGCCAGAAAAATATTTGGATTAATGTGTATAGATAAATCAGTGTATTGATATTTTAAAAGTAATGATTGTCGGATTATTAGGGATAGAATATTAGGTTATTGTTACAACTAACATGGAACTTAACTTTTCAAAAACAAACAAACTGAAAAGTCAGGATTGGCATTGGGCAACATTTCAAAGAAAGGAAAAAAATACATTTTCCCCTGCTGTTACTAGCCATATGAAAAGCAATTGTTTTGGAATGATTCAATAATGAAAACATTAAAGAAAGGAATTATAAACTGTTTAGTATATACTTCATACTTCAGTCTACAATGGACCTGCTCAAGTTCATTATAAAATGGAGATCACTCCAAGCCTATCTTCTGCTCATAGCATTCTGTTGAGGCTGTTGTATTAGTTAAAGCAATAGCAATAGCACTTAGACATATATACTGCTTCACATTGCTTTTACAGCCCTCTTTAAACGGTTTACAGAGTCAGCATATTGCTCCCAACAATCTGGGTCCTCATTTTACTAACCTCAAAAGGATGGAAGGCTGAGTCAACCCTGAGCTTGGTGAGATTTGAACTGCCAAATTGCAGGCAGCCAGCAGCCAGCAGAAGTAGCCTGCAGTATTGCATTCTAACCACTGCGCCACTGTGGCTCTTATAGCTTAAGCTTTGTTGGTCTTTGGAAGAACTCTGCATAACATGAAGCTTATATTCTGTACATAAAGAAAAAAATAAAAGGAACTATGGTTGACAGGAGGCCAGAATGGGAAAGAATGCTTATATTAGATTTGTAATGCAGTCTTGTAATGCTAAATGATTTGAAATATTTGCAGATAAGACCAATGCTTTGCAGTCATTAGTAAATGTTAAATTCCAGTTTCATTTTTTTAAAAAAATAATAATTCACAAGTGGAAGGAAGGGCAGAATTATAAACAGAATTTTATTTCAAGACCATATCAAACATACATGCCATACCCTCTTGAATCTTGATGTTGGACCAGACTAAATATCTACAGTCCTTAAGAGATACGCTGTAGTATAACTGAATTGCAAAACCCCACACAGCACTAGATGGCTGCAAAGAGAATCAGAAGCTATCTATCACATGTGTTCAGTAGACCTCTTCCATTGTAAATCCCAAGCAGTGGCATGACCCATGAATTAGTATATAGCAATAATTTACTGTTGACTGCCCTGTGCACTTTGCCCAAAAGGAACTGATGATGATGATGATGGTGATGATGATATACTTTACAGCTATTACATGTGACTAATAGTCATTTGTATTTTCATCTACCAATTAATTTATCTAATCTACTTCTATATCCATATATGGTGGTTGCCGTCATTCTATTTAAAGAAAAATCAGAAGTGCAGACAAAGCATACCTGTTTCAATGTCCTATTTATTTTTTTTAAAGCTTTTCAATCTTATTTGTTTATTAAGGCCTCCCTATATTGTGGAATGTCTTATGAACGCATTAATCGTAACAGCTATTCTGATAGGCAGATTGTTCAAAATTGTGGATATTTTGTATATTGTCCAGTTTTGTAATACTGTTCTCTAAACTGGGTGGCAAAATCAAAGCCACATCCCTAGTATATTGGTGCATCATTCTTCATGCTATAACAGTAGATAATCTCCATGGTAAAGGTTAGAGGCAGGATAAAGTAACTCTTGGGAAATAAATTAAGAACAGAGAAATACAATTATTAAAATTATTATTATGCAGATTGCCATGTCAGGCAGGTTGAATAAATTAAAATAGTTGAACTTAGTAAAACTTCAGCAACCAATTATTAAAAGCAGACATTTTAACAGCGTTACTGATGATCTAACTACAAAAGCTGGTGACTTTTTCCTTCTATTTAAATTTTGAAAATATACAAATTGATAGACACAAATAGAAAAATTATTTATATAATTATACCTTCTTAATATTTTGTATCACAAAAGAAAATTATTTTACTCTGTAGAATTAAAAAAAAACTATCATTTTTTAAAAATTTCATTTACAAATATGTCTTTGATCAAGATTCCTTCCTTTCTTCTTTCATATGAAAAGTCAGGCTCAGGTGACCTCATATGAAAGTAATTTGTCACTTCATTCTTTCAGGATGGTTCATTCAACTTCATAATCTAGCATCAAGCCTAGGATTTTAAAAGCCAATTTTCTTAAAATTCATCTGCACTGATTGTGGAAGAAGAAGTGCTTGGTGCAATGAGGATGATCTTAAGATGCAAAACATTATCTGAACCATCTTATTAATAACTTAGATTTATCACAAGATGAAAAATGTAAGGTCTTAAGGTTAACATTAGATTTTTAACTTGAATTGAATGAACATAAAAAATGGATATGACAGATAAAATGCTTAAATTCCTTTTCTTTGATGTATTTTATCTTTCTTGTTTCAGTGTCTGCATCTTTTTTTTTCATTTTGCTTGTGAATCTTTTTATGAGGTTGTGAATCTTCATATTCTTCATAGATCAAGGTGTTATACTGTTCTTGGATAAACTCAGCATTAACTGGTGTATCTTTGCAAAATGCAAAGATAATTAATGAATATATTTATTGAAAAAAAGCTGGTTTGTATATGGAAAGTAGTACGCTAGTAAGATATCTAAACTTTGAAAAAAGTTTGGTTGAAAAGTTTTAATACACCAAAAAAGAAGGATGTATCTAACAATCTAATCTAATCTAATCTAATTTAATCTGATCTAATCTATCAGTTCAAAAGCATGCAAATGCAAGTAGATAAATAGGTATCATTTGGTGGGAAGGTAACAGCACTCCATGATGGAAATGTCTTCGGACAGTGCTGACTCAATGGCCTTGAAACAGAGATGAGCACTGCCATATAGTTAGCAATGACTATTGCAATAAAATCCACAGAGACTCCTTTTTTTTACAGAGGACCGCAGTAAAATAAACCATATGAGCTATTTCCATGCAAACCAAATGGTTGGTTTTCATAAGAATAATTCTATTCATGTGAGGAGCTTACCATGCAGCTCTAACCCTAAATTAATGCATTCATTTTTGGCAGCAGCTGCATTGTCCTGTCATGACAAAAGGCATATAGAATAGCCTTTTCCAAAGCATTCATATGACACAGTAAACATTCTTAAGTAACAGTCCCAGGCCCACAATACCATTAGACTTTGACATTTTGTCGTTAATGGTTATCTCAGGCATTTTATAGAAGTGTTTTAATCAGTGCCAATTGCTCAAATGCAAAAGAAATGTAAAGAAGAACCAATAAGGACAACTATCTTATCTATAGTGGTTACTATGATAGAGAATTTATGCAAATTACATGAAGATTTCATTCCCATTGTAGCATCTTTCACAAAAACATTAATGCTTGATTTATTTTCAGTACTGTTGGAATAATGGAGAGCACCTGAGTTTTCTTTTCTTTTGTTTTGGTGTTTTAATTTTTAAGAGGGTTTTTTTTCCACTCCAAAAGCCAAAGCATTGTGTAATGCTTAATTATATTATTTAGAGCAGGATGACTGGTAAGGAATAGTACAGCAGAGTGATTATTAAAAGGGATAAGAATAGTGGTGTTACAGTAATTGCAGCAACCTGGCTAAATGTCATCAGAGATTAATTATACTCTGAAATACTTATAACCTGCTATAGTTTTAGCTAAGCATTTGAGTTGCTATCTAAGCAACTATTGTATATTAGCTCACTCTATAGTTCAAGAAGCTATCTAGTTGCATACTCTTTTTTCCTCCAAAGTCTTCCCTGATATCAAGCCTAATTTTATTCTGTTCAACTTTCAAAGTTACTCTGCTATTGTGTACATTGATGACCAAAGCTCTGAGCTCGCCTATGTAACCTACTTCCAATATTACATTGAGCTGGATATTAAAAATAAGGAGAGAGGGAAAAACATATACATGTTATACAAAAAGAAGATGTAATGGAAGCTGCTTAGAATAATAAATGCAAATATGCAGAAAATTTCACAGAGAAAAAATTGCATATAAGTACCTGTAACCAGAATTAGAATGATCTGCATTTCTTTAAGTATAACATAATCTTATAATATTAAGCCCTGTTTGTGTTTAAACATCCATTCATGCCTTTCTCAAAAATGTTTCACAATGGGATGAGGATCAAAGTTAAGACTCAAAATCCTCAGAATATCAGCTGAAGTGCCACCCAGCTCTTAGAATCTCATGTAATTCATTGTCTTAGCCTCAATGCATAATGCCATTAAGAAAAAAATACTGAAAACTAAGGCTCCACATCTGAGAAGAAACTCTTTTCCTACCAAGGCAGCTTCCAAATATATGGACTTTGAGGAGCTGAAATGTGCCCTTCTGAAAGATATGAAGTTTGGGAAACTCCATTCTAGATGCTCTATTGCCTGCCAGGTGGGGCTTAGTTAAGGATAAGTGCTCTGAATTCCCAAGAGTTAAGTTCTTAACAGATGAAACCTTACTGGAACAATGT
This sequence comes from Oxyrhabdium leporinum, assembly GCA_032468155.1. Classification (NCBI taxonomy): domain Eukaryota; kingdom Metazoa; phylum Chordata; class Lepidosauria; order Squamata; family Cyclocoridae; genus Oxyrhabdium; species Oxyrhabdium leporinum. The sequence goes on along the minus strand of JANHFL010006975.1, from coordinate 31,347 downwards.
AAGTACTTACCAGGGCCAGGTGGTAGTCTATCCAATAAAATTACTATAATTTCTGGATTCTTTTTGCATTATTAGACCTCATTGACCTCAGGAGTGCTCCTGAAATATACCTAAGATTCTGATTCATTTTCACCATGGCCTTAATTTGCTCCTAAATAATGGCCAAATGTCCTAATTAGGAGTCTCATGCTCCTTGACACACCTAAAATGAAACAGTCCAGTTCAAAATGGGTTGAATGGGTCTGACTTTTATCAAATATTTTATACTCTTTTATTATGCTGGTATATAGATGTAGTTCAGATGAAGATGTAGATATAGATGATATAGATATTATACAGTATATATGTGTATTTTTTTCCAAATTAACATCTAAATTTATCCTGTTTTATAGTATCAGCAATAGAATCTGAAATCAAAATACAGAAAGTATATTAAAATTCATATTACTGTCATTGAACCTTACTGTCAAATGAGCCATTGCTTTTATAAAGAAAATATAGTGTTTAATGGAGAAACATTTCAATTCAACCCTGGATATGAGACGCAAAGACCGTGATAAGCCTGCTGCCAGTTAGAATGAATAGTACTGGTCTGGAATGGTCTATTTCTTTGTAAACATGTACACTGTATGTGAACAATTTGACCATAGAATCTCACTACATCAAGGAGAGAAAAGTAATTTAATTGGTTTGAAAAAAATTTCAAAGGCCATGTTTATTTATTTATTCTTTCTCTGGTTCATTTTCCAGTTTTGAAGTTCACCTTTGCCCATGAAAAATGGAATGACAAGCAGGAAACATTTTATTCTTGTAAGTTACAAAACCCTGCAGAATGAGAATCCATCTGTTACTATCATGTAAACAGGCCAAAAGTGCTAAGGGAAGGTTGGCACTCTGACTGCCTCAGCTGGACAAGGTCTCTGCCAACCCCTTGCCCCAGAGTTCCTGCTTGCTGTGGAGAACTGGCTGCTGGCAGCTCATTTTGTACCCGCTCAAAAAAGCACCAAAAAAAAAATCTGCTGAATTAACAGATGTAGAGAACAAGGGTGGCAAAACAGGTTGCATAATGAGTGATAGACTGATATAACTGTCATTAGATCTTTCTGATAAATGGACTGCAAATTAATTGGCAGTCTTACTAATTAAATAATTAATTTAGGTGGCTGGAAAGATCATGCCTTCCCATTTTTATTAGGGAAATAAGACTAATGGCTGGATGCTAAAAACGGAAACACAATAAGCAGTAATAGCCTACTAAGTCTTTGAGCTTAATTGCCATGCTTCAGGACTTCCAACTCTCACTGAAATAGTTGATTATGACTTATATAGTTTTTCCTAAGGGGAATTGTGCAGAAATAGCAGATTGGATACAAGGAAAAATAAAGGCACATTTAGAACAGAACAGATTTGAAAACTTGCTGACATTAAATGGGGTGAAGGCATGCTTGTGTGTGGGATAAGGAATCATTGCAGATGATAATGGTTATTGATATAATTCCACCGATTCTCATCATGTACTTTAGAAAGTTTGTGTTATAGCTTGCATTGTACACCAAGGGCAGAATATGGTGAGATGGCAAGCAGTAGATTCCTAGCTAAAAAAGACTTATATCTAAACATGTCTGAGTTATACATGACCACCAGGTGAAATCTATCCAATATAATGCAAGTGAAAATCCCCCTAAAGTTTGCAGCTTTGACCATAAGCCTATAAAAGCCTATTTCATTACAGAATATATATTATCTTTTGGCAAAAAGGTATCTAATCTACCTGTTTCATATTTCATAATTAAGAACCATCTATCAAATTATTATGATGATGATTTGTAGCACAGTGAGTCAGATGTTTAGATTGGATTTGGTATTTTTATTTATCTCCTGAGTTCCCAAGGATCTGGGATAGGCAGAAGTTGCTTGATGGTGTTAAAGCTATGGTCACAGGATGCAATCTCTTCCAAATAAAGTTGTCTTTGAAATTGACTGATGGTGATTTCATCAATGGTGTTCAAGTGCTGCTCCAGATGTTTGGGGATTGCACCCAAGGTGTCTATTACCATTGATACTATCTTTGTTTTCCTTTGCTCTACTTCTTTTTATTATTATTATATCTTAGTAAGAGTTCAGACATCTGGAAAAAGTAAGATTTACTTCCAACTTCTAATATAAAGCTTTAATAGTGGGGGTTTTTTAATTGCTATTGCTGTTACTCTAACATTAACCCCATTTTGATTTAGAGGAGATTGGATTTTCACATCTGTGCTAATTTTATGATACACTTGTGAACTAATTTTGAGTATACAATTAAACACCTGATTGCAAATCTGTTGCCTATAATAGGGAAAATGTTTAGTGCTGGAATATGTTGCTGAGTTAATTCAGAATTTAGGATGGAATAAAAAGGCTAATTCATCCCATTAATCAGAGATCCAATGATTTCATTAATCAAGGTAGCAAAGACCATGGTAACGTAAGTCTAGGTCTGGTTGGGTATTGAAAAAAGACCTAGGAACTATGACAGAATATGGATTCAGCCTCCAAAGGGCATGCAATTCTTCTCTTTTCATCTTCCTCCTGTATATCTAGACTTTGGAGGATGAATCCATGTACCTGAGAGATATCAGACATCCTCCATCTATTCTTACCCCTGATGGTTTCAAATAGTGATTGTTGAAGATTTGCAATTGTTTTTAATAAACAGAAAAGTGTTGAGCGGTGAACTTGTATTGGCCTAGATAGTGTTGCACTACTGACTAGTTGGTGATCTAAAGAGTACATGGGGCAAAATCCTTGAAGCATTTGTGGATAAGAGGATCAAAGGACCAACTGAAGAGCAGGAGATTTCCATGGGATAAAACTATCCAGCACACAGTGCTCTGAGAATCAGAAGAGACAGAGGAAGATCATCATGTAAGAAATGCAGTTGCCAGCTTGAGAGAAACAGAATACCATATATTTACTTCTTTCTTACCTTTAAATAAAAACTAAGTAATGTATTTAGTATTAAAGCAGTATACATATATTAAAGCAACATAATAGACTATGTATTAATATTAATCCACTTTTCAAGGCATTTTATAACTGTGATATCAGGCAGAGAGTGGCATGTGGTACTGAGTTCACAAAAACTTTGACAAGCAAACACTGGATTATATCCATGTAAATTTTGCAACACTCTTCCATGACATCGAAGAACATAGTCTCTGCTTATATTCTGGAACGTATCTAAAAACTGCTAGGCAAGTTTACATAAATCAAAGCCACGTTATTGGCCTCATCAATTAAAATTGAAAACTAAAATCATCCTCATCCTCATCATCCAACTGAGAAAAAGTCTATGGAAATATGGAAACAAACTAACAATGTATTTGCTTGAAATGGTTTAATTATCATATAGTCACAAAATTAAATTCAAATTAATAAATTCAGTTTAATTGAAATTGTACTGTGGTCTGCTAAATCCAAAACTTGATTAAAGACCCCAACTATAAACATCTGATTAAAAGCTAAAGTAAAGAACAGCACAAAAATCTATGTAGAAGATCTGGATAATCTCAAGTACAACCATGATGATTAATAAATGTATTTTTATTGCAACCTTTAATTATTAATATTAAAAGCAATCCTTCTAACTCACTTATTTGTTTTATCATGAATTTAGAACATATTAATCAGGTTAAAATTTACCAATCCATTTCTTAGATAAAAGGTCCTTCTGCAATGGAAGAATATGCATTTCTTTGAAAAAACAACAGCAACCACTACCATTATTTCAGGCTTTAATTTGCCAAATTTATTAAAAACCTGTCTCCTTTAGGGAATCTCACCTTAGGACCTCAATATTTCAAGAAACTGCTAGAGATAACATAAACATAAAAAAGTGTAAACAAACGAACAGTCAAAAATAAAAAGGGTTATTATATTGATGTCTATAAGAGAACAGAAGAAATAATTTAAACTCCCCCCAAATTCATTAAGGATGCCAAAATGGTGGCATCTGCAGGAAGCTACAATGATGCACATGGTGATGTTCAACCTTTACATACTTGAATCCTAACATTTGTTAAAATTAAATAGGTTGATGTATTTCCTCTATTTAAAAAGAAATGGAGAAAAGGAAAAAAATAAGTAATTTACAGAAAGAAAAAAAAATACAAGGACTCCCAGGACATGTCAAATACAATAATGCCTTTTGATAGTCAACAAAAGTAAAACACAACATAGGATATAGACTGTGTAAAAATAAGGACATTTCTGACCCTCCAAGGAGGTGATGGAAGTGGAAGTCATCTGAAATCTTTTACATGGAGACTTGAAAAGCATCCATACTTCTCTCTCTGAAAACTGAAAGAAAAGTAGACTACGTGCCCCATTCTATTTTTTACTATTATTGTTGTTTTGCTCCTTGACTTCCAATACTAGAATTTGCAGAACATTTGCTTATTTAATTGTCAGTGTTGGGTCATTGACATAGAGCAGCTTCTTCCAATTTTTCTTTCTATAATATGTATCCAGCACATATTATGAATATTAACTGGTTCTAAAGAAGGAATCAGCATGTCAAATTAACTAATTCCTGACAGCCCTCCAAATAGTGGCAATATAGTTTCACTTGACAATGAGTTTTCACTGCTTCCAGATTTATTTTGTTAAAGCAGAATACCTTTTCAATATTTGGATTGAAAGATTGCAACTTTGGAAGTTTTGTGTGTATGTGTGTGTGTGTGTAGAGAGAGAAAGAGAGAATAAAAATGCTTTCAGATGCAGTCTGCTATAGTTGTATGCCTTTGAAAGCTCCAATATATATTTAGAAGGTTAATTTTTTTATAGTTTGTTTTGACCAAACTATTTTGTTTTGATCTCCATTGTTAACTTAGGAAACAAGGAAATATATCTAATTGGGCAGGTTTCTGTGTAAGCTCTGGAAGACTGGGACGTTAGGTTAATTGGATATTGAAATTAACTGTCAATATATTGAATTGTGTATATTTTGGAAACACATGACAGGTTTGACAGTGGAAATTAAAAAAAAAGAAACAGTTCTGAGAGACACAGAGGGAAATTATGAGAGGTAAAATATAAACCAATGTAAACCTTATGTGTGAATATTAAAATGAAAGGGAAAATAAATTTATGTCAGAATAATATACATTTCTTTTGCTTTGCACAGCCCCTTCTATCTTGCTCTCTCCCTCTACCCCCTCTGTCTCTCACACATGCACACATACACACACAAACACACACACAAATACACAAAGAAGAAGACTAAAAGTAAATAAGTGAACTAGTTAGCTATTCAGAGAGGTCCTAAACCCATTTATTAATATCAGTTTTTGAACTGTATATAACCAACAGGACACTTATCACCACAATGGCAAATCAAAAAATGGGAAATATTGGCTTTATAATAATGTCTCCTAGATTTGATGGTGATTGAAATGGAAATCCAAATGGGAACTCTCTCTAAAAGTAGCCAGTGATGTTTCTGCAGCTTATATATTGTTGCTGACCTAAAGCTTTAAGTGCAATCATGACCGTAAGGAGAGAGCAGGGACATAGCTAAATTTCTGAAGCTGTTGAATAATATTTATTGTATTCTAATGTTTCAGAATCAAATTGTTCAGATCTGCTACTTATTCATACAATCTAAATGTCCTGACTTCTTGGCATTAAGGCCTCTAAAAATACTTGTTATGTTTAAGCATTTTGCAACCTTATCCATTTTCCGATTCTGTGAAAGTGTGTTTGTGTGTTTAATGATTTATTTACAGTTGACTGGCTCACCCTACAATAATGAGCAAGAATTTCAATGTTCCTTTAAGTCCATTGGGGGGAACATGTCCTAGAGAAAATTGTTGATGAACAACAACTCTCAATAATCTTAATCAATATGGATGGTGATGAGCAATGGTGTCAGCGTAGGAGTTAAAATTCAATGAAATTCAGACTGCTTAGCCTTGTATTTTTAGAAATGCTTGCATAGAGCTTCTCTACATAAAATGACATATTTAATGGATAAGGATCATTTTTCCTGTTCTGAACAGCCTTTTGCCAAGATAAGTATATGTGCAAAAGGACATTCTGTTTGGCCTCTGAACAATGCAATCGGTGGGCAATGTGGCTAGCATGCACATCAATTAGCAGCTGTCTATGTAGGATCTTGAATTCCTCATGTATAAGCGCTTCCTATGTATGTGATAAAATATATTCTCAACTTACCTTTTCTAGAAAGAAATATCTGGAAAAGATGCCTTATAAATACCGTAAGTTATAAGGGAAGCCTAACCCTGGAGATGTCAGAGGAGGGGAAAACCATAATTCCTGAATGTGCCCTGAAGTGAACTGAACCAGCCTAACTTGCTTTGCTGCAAAGTAGCAACATAATTTATCACAGGAAAATAAGGCTGGGTACAAACAGCATCAATAATATACACCTAAAATCACAGTTTCTTACTGACTGTTCTATAAGCACGTTAGTGGTCCTTTATAGAGGAAGGTAAGAAAAAATCCATTTGCAACATCCAGTCAGGTTAAGTGATGATGCCTTTCTTCCTCAACTTAAGCATGTGCATAGTTCCAAACACAGCTAGATGGTAAGAAAAGGGAAAAGAAGAGACCATTGATGATGTAATACCTGAATTTTTTGCTGTTGATGATCCTATTTGTTGTTATTGTTGTTAGTCAGTTGTGAAGTCATATCCATCCCATCATGACACCATGGACAACGTTCCTCCAGGCCTTCCTGTCCTCTACCATCCCTGGAGTGCATTTAAGCTCACGCTGACTCCATCAGTGACTCCATCCAGCCACCTCATTCCCTGTCGGTCCCTTCTTCTTTTGCCCTCAATCGTTCCCAGCATTAGGCTCTTCTCCAGTGAGTCCTTCCTTCTCATTAGGTGGCCAAAGTATTTGTGTTTCATCTTCAGGAACCGGTCTTCTAAAGAGCAGTCAGTGTTCCATTACTGAGTGCCAATTCATCAGTTTAAATTTAAAACACCCGTTGAAGTTCAAGCTGGTGTAGGAGATGAGCAGGCTGAGTCCAAGAGTGGGGTCAAATGCATCATGAGCTTGGAGTCATTGCACTCCCACAAGAAATCTGCATCCAGCTCTCCCTCTCCCCTCCTGTGAATCCCATTGACCCTTATCTAGCACCAATTTGGCTTGACTATTAGTAGATCACATTCTTGTGTATAGATAGATAGTAATAAAATTTTAGTGCTTTGAACTCAACTCTGTTCCAGGTTATTTGCACATGACACCTGGTGTCTAAGAATCTCCTTCTGAATATAATTCTGCTAATTCTTTTTTTTTCCTAGCTAGGTACTTTAAGACAGAAGCAACTTTCAGCACAGTATATAGTTTAAGTTCTACTATTGAAAGATAGCACTTGGACAGTTCTTCAAAGGTCAGCATGAATAGCCTCTTGGCATATAATAGCTGAAGGCATATTCACCAAGTGTGAGTTTTATTGAAAATAAGATTTCAGCAACTCTTGAAAGAAGGTCTCAGTGGCTCTAACCAAGTAGATAGGTCAAATGTTCCATCAACACTCCTAATTTTGTGTTCTTAGATTTTTGTGTGTGTGTGTTCAATTTCCTTGAGTATAAAGTATAATTCACCTTTTCTCACAGTGACCTTGAAACCACAGGGCCTCATTGCTCACAATTTTTTTCATTACATTACAAAGAGATTACTGCTTACTAAACTCAGCAATGATGAGATAAAACATCTTTTTGTTTTCAGTATTGGATTATCATTGTTTGGTGTATTGCTGCCTTGCTAAAAGTATTCTTTTTCCCTTTGGTATCCCATAACGTTCCTCTTCTGTATTTAGGGTAATTTAGGGTGATATATCTTATTATATTTTCTTTCTTATTATATTTCTATGGATTTTCACCAGTAACCGATTTGTCCCTATTTTGAAAATTAATGGGTTATTCTTATTTTATCTTTGCAATTTTTAAAGTGAATTTTATGCATACTTTTTAGAGATGAGGAGTAGGAGAAAAGGGATATTATAGATAAATAAATTTTTATATTTTTCTGTTGGACTATGTGTAATAATTAAGTTCTACTGCTATCAGAAAATGATTTTTCTTTCAATGTTGAGATGCACATATTGTACACATAAAATAAACTATTGATTTTTCCATTGTTAAAGTTAAACATAAATATACATTAAACATCTATGGTGAAAAACAATGGGAACATAGCCGTAGGCGGTATTTGTACCTTCTAGCCTTACTTCACTGACTTCATCCCTCAGGCCTCTTTGAAGTATGAGCTGATGCAGGTTCTAAAACAGTAAGATAGAAAGAGAGGCAAAGGAATCAAACAAACAAGACATCTCCCCGCTCACAAAGTTGTCAAAGATAAAAAAGCCATAGGCATAGAGACATGTTTGGTTCCTTGACCCAGCCTGCATTTCGGTGATAGAAGTTAACTGATTCAAATACTTCTGGAGCAATAAATAAGTAAGCAAACAGATATGATGCCAGAGAAGTCTAGAATTGCATCAAAATATTAATATGAGTATGAAATCACCTATCTGAAAATAATCCTTTCCCATGGCAAGTTTTCAGTGCAATAGAAGAAAGAGGTAGTCTTGAGAACATGGCCAATACAGCGTGTGCAAACTAAGACAGTTTGGTATCTGTCTTACTAAGCAAACACAAGTATCCTCGTCCCATTGCTGGGAATTGTAATGCTCAGCCATGAGAAAGACTGTTTGTGTACATTGACAGGCTGATGCCAACAGAAATTTATCCTGCTTTTTTTAAGTATTCTTTTTTCTTCTGAAATCTTTCTCTTTGGAAAACATTTTAAGGAACTGTAATTTGATTCCTTTCTGGGAACATCTCTGTGAAAGATAAATAGTTATGGCATGACTTTTGTTTATCCGTAGGAAATTGTATCTCACTAAGAATTTTAAGTAACATTTTTTGTTATGCTTAGAGTTTGTAAAGTATCCTACTGAGCTAGTCAGCCTTAGCTGTTGTGTTCCATCAAAGCAAGTAATTGAACTAAGCAAGCTTTCCAGCAATCTTGGAAATGTTTTATCGGTATCCTTTTGAACATCTTTGTCCTTCAAATTAACATTAAATATCAAAAATAGTCAAGCTCTGTTTTTAAAACTAGATCTTGATTCTTAAGTTATTTTTATTTTTATTTAGAGTTATTCGTGCAAAGCAGACAATGTCTAAAAGCAGATAAGGAACAAATATTTTCATTGATTTCTCCTGTAGCCTGTAACACTTTGGATAAATGTCTTTGAAAGGATTAGGACAAGTGAATCTTTGGAAAGTGTAATTGGACTTACCATATTTTTTGGAGTATAAGATGCTCCGAAGTATAAGATGCACCTAGCTTTTGAGGAGGAAAACAAGAAAAAAAATTGCCTCTGCCTTTGCCTCCCAGCAATTTGCAGCAACTTGCAGCAAACAGCAAACAGCCTGGTCAGCTTCAGAACAGCCTGATTAGCACAAGCAGCTGATTGTTGGTTGGATCAGCCTCCTGACAATCAGCTGTTTCAGGCTGCAGGGATTGCCATCACTTATTGCTGCCTCCATGTGCCCCATTTTTGTCCTCCACATCCTGTTTTCAGCCTCCACATGCCCCATTTTCCGCCCATTCCAGGCAGCGAGGATCAGAACAGGGAGGAAATGGGACACACGGAGGCCAAAAACAGGGAATTGCTAGGAGGCAGAGGCCGAAGGGTGGGGGTCAGTGGGTGGGGCTTCGGCAACATTCGCTGTATAAGACACATAGACATTTCCACCCACTTCTTTTGGTGGGGGAAGTGCATCATATACACCAAAAATATGGTACTTTGAGGTGCTTATTCTGGTCACAAGAAAATGAAACTACACTTTTTCCAGTAAGAAGGCACGACTAAAGCATCATCCAGCGGAGAAAACTCTTCATGACTCAATTGTCTCTTATTTCCACAATGGGAAGAAATGTAAAAGAAATGTAATTGCTTCTCGGGAAGAATTTTTATGGAATGTAATGTGATAATATTGAGCCCACACATCCATTACTCTGAAAGTAAAATTAAAAGTGTGTTTAACTATGCTATTTTTTAAATTCAATACCTATATGATTATATTTTTAGCTGCTTGTCATCCTAATTTTGGACTGAATATTCCTAGAATGAAAGCCTGTTTAGGAAAGTGCAACTATTAATGCATAAGATAGTATTAAATATCTTTTTTGCAACATATGCATATTTAGTTTTGAAAACATTTCCCCTCCCTCCCTCCCTCCCTTCCTTCCTTCCTTCCTTCCTTCCTTCCTTCCTTCCTTCCTT
>JANHFL010006975.1:0-20242 GCA_032468155.1 Oxyrhabdium leporinum | reverse complement strand
TGCCTGCCTGCCTGCCTGCCTCCCTCACTCCCTCCCTCCCTCCCTCCTTCTCTCCTTCTATGTAGTTATTCTGGAGAATACTCTAGAAGATAACCATTCAGCTATTTATAAAATCACACAGTTTACTTGGAAATGAAGTCTTTATCTGACAAAGTTCCTCAGCTTGTATATAAATGGCTGTATTACTTTAATTTCCTGTCACCCAATGACAGAAGAAAGTCTTATTACCAAACAACAATTCTGGCATTTTTTTTTGTTTTTCTTTTCTTTCTTTCTTTTTTCTTTTTTTTTGAAAGATCAGCATCTGTCAATAATGTTGTCTCCGCAAATCACACATCAGGGGATAGAGCAAATAACAAATCACATAAAGGTTTTATTTTGAGGGGAAAAAAACAGTTTTGGATTCTGTTACAAGCACTGTTGCATCTTAGGAGCAACTACAATTCATGTCAAGGAACTTTTTTTGAAATTCAGAAACTGTATCTTCATTTCGCAAAATCCAGCTGATTTGCTTATTTTGGTGTTGGCTCCCAACATTCGGAATTGTATTCTTCACCAATATAGTAAGCTCGTTTGACGTATTGTGAGATATTCTATAGAAATTTTACTACTTATAATGTCAACTAAAAACACCACTAAAAATATTCATAAACATCCTAACAATAAGGTAGAAAAAGGGAAGATTGTTTGTCAAAGAAAAAAATTGTATCTAAAAGCCCATTTTCCATAGCTGGACAGAACAAAGTCATTTAAAGAAATCAGCTTCTTTTTACCACTTTGGTTTAAGTATTCTTCAGATAACTATTTAAACTGGTGAACCAAATAACATATACATGTTGCGGTGAATTTTGGGAAGTGTTCAAGGATAATTATAATTTTCTATAGGAAACTGACCATTTCAAAATGATGTCCCATATTACTACAGTTATACTCAGTCGAATACCAAACATCACTTTATAGCTGTGTATTGTACAGGACGGGTGATCGGAATAGATTTTCTTCCTGAAATGTTTATAATCTACTCACTTATTAAGTATATCTTACTTATTTTTCCTCTGTCATTCTGTATGTTCCAATGATGGGATTGCCAAAGAAGTTTTTTTTAAACAAGCTTTTTTAAAAAAATCTTGGATTATTTTTTTAAAAATTACTTTAGTTTTGAAACCTCAGCATAAAAACTAGACAGACTGCTGGTTCAACTCTTTGTACTAAAATCATGTCTAAATATCAACATCTAAATGTCAACAAAAAGGCGGGTTCCGATAGGGTTCTTTAAAGCTCTGGCATTTGACGTTTCTGTTTTCAGAACTAAAGTCACACACATGGACACAAACAGAACTGAAAACATTGAGATAATTTCTGGAAGTTTCTTCTGCATACCTCTAAAAAGCTCTATGAATAGATCTAGAGAATTGGAGAGTCATTCTCTGACTATGACATAATTACGTTTCTCTTCCTTCTTCCTGACATTTCTCTTGTTAAAGACAGATTATATGCAAGGGGATTAAATATTAATCCATCTTTGTTTAAACTACTCTGAAAATATAATAGCATTCAAATAAGATTTACTGTGCTTTGAAGACTTCCAATGTGAACCTGCTTTAGTTCAGTATTCAGACTTTATCCAAAGCCAGTGCCTTTCTCCATTTAATAACCACCCTGAGAATAGAAAAATCCTAAAATATAGTTTAAAAAAAATATGTTTTATGCCTCTCAGAATGTTCTTTTCTAGTAGATACCTTAATTAATTAATTTACTTCATATAGATCAGACTGCACCTCGAGTAGACAACAAAAAGGTAAAACATTGTTCTACACACCTGGCAGGGGGAACAAAATTAATTCATAATTGGTTGAGATAAACAGTAAAGAAAGGCATCATGTTGCATGGATGATATTGATTAAGAAGGAGTGTGATGTTTTGTAACCATCAGTCCATGCTTGAGCAAGTTTCCTGTGAGTTTAATTTTATAGAGCTTTCAGAATTAAGTTGTCCTGGAGTAATCAGGAACAGCATGGTAATAGCACACAGACCAACTTTTATTTTGTTTTTAATAATTTTTATTGTGACATATAATGGTGGGAAAAGCTTAATGATGGAAACATGAATGACCTAATTATGATCTATAAATGCTATGTAGTGAAATAATTAAGAATAGCAATATAAATGATTTTCAAAGTGTTGCTGAAACCCTATCTACTTTAGTGACTATTTTCATACCTCTATCTATTGTTGCATTTAATGTTGGAAATCCACAATGATGGATACATACTTAATTTGTGCAGAATGGTGCAATATTTTTGCCAGTTATATTTATTTTACAAGGAAATCCAAAATAGTGTATATTTATTATTTTGTATGACTTTTTCCCCCAATTTATTCTGCTTAGGAATGCATTTTCTGTCCAATAACTTATAATTGTAATTGTGATTCAGGCTTCCTAGTATTTTCAGGATACACTGCATTTGAAATTCAGAACATTTAAAGTTAAGTTTATGCTCAGCAGGTATTCAGATCAGGTCTGCTTGCTGTTATACTAATCATTCTGAAGCCTGTGCAAAGCAGAATCTGTTAAAAATAAATAAATAAAATGAACTGCTACATTTGTTATGTAAAGTGATGTTTGCGTTTGACAATTAGATGATGATGCAAATGCAGGAAAAAGTATAAATAGAGAAGATGTTTTCTTGAAACAGATATTGGAAGGTCGCTCTGAAATCATAACACTGCATTTACTACATAACTGTTAGCATTTTTAGTGATTTGGATCAATAATGTACAATTCTGAGAACATTTCATTTTGCCATTCAGAGGAGAGAGCCACAGATTTGTCTGGCTTAGTGAAATTTGGGTTTGGATATCCACAGCTTCTGAAATTATTCAACTCTATTTCTACATGTCGTCTAAATCAGTTGAAGCACAAGCACTGAACCATCTTGGTTCTGTAATAGGTAGAATTAGGACCAAAACTGAAAATGAAGCCTGAGAAAGTAGAAATACCATAGGTAGATTGTTCTTTAAATAAAAAAAAAAGCCAGGGATAAATTCAAAACACTTTTTAATGAAGTTTTACGACTTCTGAAAAAAGTCTTGATGCAACTGAGGCAGACGGGTGGTTCAAAAATATGAAAAATAAAGAAAGAAAGAAAATAAATTTCTTTGCCCTAGGTAAAGGTAACTTCATTTCTATTTCTTTCTAGATCTACCAACTTCTGTTAGCTGAAACTGGCATACTAGAAGCAACCATTCTATTAATATAGATATTCTAACTCTAGATATTCTGTATGGATTGCTGTAAAATCGGTTGTCTTTGAGAATGGTTTGAAAATGGAGAAATGGAGAAAAAAACAATATCTAGCATTTGGATTGGGACAGCTCACTGGGAATTTATCTTGTTAAGACCCAAAGATGCTTTTTCAAAAGGCAACTGGAATTGTTTTTTCCTTAAAAATGGTTTGCTTCTCATCCAAGAAGCTTCTTCACTTCAGAGCTTCTTAGATGAGAAGCGAAATGTTTTCAAGGAAAAAAACAAGTCCAGTTGCCTTTTGAAAAAGCACCTTTGGGACAGCCATGACCTGGATGGCTGAGACTCTCCACAGATATATTCTTAAGAATTGTCCAATATAATAAATTGCTTTTGATCTTTTAAGCTTATCATGACCTGAAATCCAAACATCTTAAGCTTTTCCTATGTAGAATAACCTTCGTTATATAATAACGTGAGCAACAACTTTCATTTTTTTTTCTCATAGTATCAGGAATTAAGAAAGTAGACATGAAGAGAATTCCTCTTTGATACCCACTAACTGATGGAAATTCATCCCTAGAAATGAAGGGATATTTTTCAGCCATCTGCTTATGATTTATTGATTTTAATTCCCATATATATGTTATATGTCAGAATAATAGGATTCTATGTTTTAAACTCCTGGTGTGGATTATTTTGGTTTTATTTTGCTGCTTTCCATGGCAAGTTATCTGCTCTACAGAGAGACAACTGTCAGAAATTTGGCACAGATATTGCAAGATTCCATTTAAAAATAGAATCCAACCTGATTAGCATTGATCTACCTCCACTTAAAATATGGCATAACTTCAAAAAAACTTCTGGACAGAGTGGCATTTTGAACATAATAGTAGGGAATCTTTAGAGTCATGCTGGTTGCTGTTATCAATTCAGCTAAGACAATTGTAAGCAGGCAAATATTTTGAGACTGAATGGATTTTGTTTTAAAATTCCTAGAACCAAGTTGAATAGTCAACAGCGATATTGAGTGGGTTCTAACTTCTAGTGTATTAATAAAAAGAACCAAGGGAATCCTGATTCTTCCTCCCAATTGCTTGATTACTTCATTTATTTTCATTTTATAAATGGTCTGTTCTATGCTTAGTCTCATCCTGGTGGCACAACAATAAAATAAATATAAGGAGCTAAAAACAAATAGAATAGAGAAATTCAGTCACTAAAAGTGCAACCCAAGAGGAACATAAAACAGCTGGATTAGTTTAAAAACACATTACCACAGCAGGAGGTTAAAACAGATTAAAAGCTTGGTACAAAACTGTAGTGTAAGTTCACAACAGCAAAATCTTCTCACCTTTATAATTCAGAATGCATTCAGAGGCTGTTGCTAGCTTTTTCCTCTTTAAGAACTGATTGATATTTCACTATCTAAACAAACATCTATATTAAGGATAATTAGTGCTGGACTGATTATTCTTACTGAGGCTGATTTAGTAATTCATGTTATTAGTAACTTACTTTTCTGGGGAGACCTCCTGCCACATGGAAACAGCCAGCTTCAAAGATCAAAGCAAGTAAAGTAAATAAGTGTTTTTTTTTCATCATATGTTCATCTAACTTTCTTTCTAATTAGCTTAGTGCAGATATATGTTTTTTTTAATTCAAATAGCTGTGAAGTAGGAAAAAAAGAGTTAAGGAATTTATGGCATTTTAGAGATTAATAAATGTACTAATGCTTATGCATTCATAGGTCAAATTCTGATCTTATTAAAAGTTGTTGATTTTGTGTAAGAGACAACCACAATGTCTCAGTATTTTATGCTCAGTTATTGATTCACTCAGTCATACCTGATTTTTGCCTTATTCCAAAGCGTGAATTCCCTTCTATAGCTGAAACCTTGTGCTCATTCCATTACAGCTAATTCAACCATTCATTTTCTTGAAGATCACACTATTTTTCCTCATCTATCAATATATAAGAAACCTTTCACCAAGCATTTTACTTACTATCACTTTCCCCAATAGGCTTTCAGCCTTGTTTTTTCCAATTTGTATAGTCAAAACTCTTGTTGTTTAAAAGATCAAAGATTAAAGCGATAAAATAAATGAATGTTATAGTAAATATCATAATAATATTTAAAATAATTTAAAAGCCAGCAAAAGAAAACCCATGGAAGAAACTTGCAGCAGTGACATGATCTAATTAGACTGGAAAAGGAGAAAGAGAAAATAATCTTAAGGGCATGTGTCTTGCTCAAAAAGATGATGTCGAAAATCAGCTTTGAAGCCTCATAGATGGATGAATGTTAATCACACATCTCCAATTCAAAATTATATTCCATTAAGAAATTAATGATATAGTTGTTTAAACCACAATGGTAGTCAAATATCATGCAAGTGCTTAAGAGTTCAACATTCTTTCAGACAAGTTTAATACCACTGCTATGTCACTATTTTTAAGTGTTATTACTAACAATTTTCAAGTTGTCAGTAAAACACTTGCTAAACTGAAATAATTGTTGTGTGTGATTTTTAATCTTTGAATCAGGTATGTTCTAATTAACAAATGGAAACTTGCAGAGCTGACACATGTTAATTATAATTCTGTCCTTACTGTAGATAGTTTAACAGTCATTTACTATTTCAATAACAAGCCTTCATCTCCAGTAAGTCATGTGGGAAGGGGAATACAAATAACATAATATAACATAACATACTAATCAAAATAATGTCAGATTTGTAGCACAAGGCTTCTCACAATGTTTATGGCCAGACAATATAGCCAAACTATTCTTAGCTTGATTGCTGCAGAAATCATCTTGAGTTTTAAGCAGCCATGTGTACAAAGGTATAATGTTGCAGGTCATATCTTTGCTCTTACTGATTAAATTTCAGAGCTATGTCAAAAAATTTGAAACAGAATCAATCTGCATGTTCCTTTAGAATCTCAATCCATCTGTGGTGGAATGTAGCCCAGATTCCCAGGAAGGGTTAGGGTTAGGATTAGGGTTAGGGTTAGCACATTCCAGTGGAGCAAGAGTCCATTCAGTTCAGATAGTTTGTGTGAGAGGATAAGGGTGAAGATGGCTCCTCCCTAATAATTCCCAGAATATGTGCTTTATAGGGTGGCAGTTTGCTTTAGTTTGACAGTGTATATAGATGGGAACAATAAAGAAATCTGCTTGGAAGAAACTTTCTTCATTCTTGGTTTTTGGAGACTGACCCCATCTAAATTTGTAAAACATAGGTAGGATGAACCTTTATTTGAGGAAACCTGTTGATGGAAGAGTACCAAATATTAAATACGGTACATCAAAACCAGTTGTAGAAGTTCTGTAAGATCTACATTTTTTAAAAAATGATTATGAAATTGTGGAATAAATCATATACTATAATTTTAGATAGCTACAGACAATAGATACTAGATGGCTTTGAGCAGGCTTTTTGTATCTAACTTATACAGTTCAAATGGTCTGGGAACATCTTGAGCCTGTAATATATTACATCTGGTCCACAGAAACCTATGGCTGTCCAGCTAACCAAGGGCCATACTGGTTGAGGTTGCTGGATATTCTAATTCAACAACATTTGGAGAAATGTGGACTCTCACATGATCCGAATAATCTTCTGCTAAGGATTTGTGCATCTCTAATATGTAACATATTTTCCAGATACAATATTTATAGGTGTAATTTGCATGTACAGGTTGTCTTTGATTTGCGACTAAAATGTATGTTGTTAAGGGAGAATTTGTTAATTTTATGAGCTTTCTTGCTACAGTTGTTAAGTGATCACTGCAATTGATAAATTAGTAATCTGGCTGCTAGGTGAATCTGGCTTCCCCATTGACTTTGCTTGTCAGAAAGTCACAAAAGGTGATTATATGACCTTAGGATGCTGTAACAGTCATAAGTATGAAGCAGTTGCTAAGCATCTGAATTTTGATCACGTCACCATGGGGATGTTGCAATGGTCATAAATGTGAAAAATGATCATGTCACTTTTTTCAATGCCATTGTAACTTTGAACAGTCACTAAATGAACTGAGGTAAATTTATGATTATCTGTACTCTTTTAAGCTGCTTCTAAATTGTGCTGATGTTGGTTTGGACTGAGACATAGTGTAAATTATTCATGTGAGAAAAGCAAGCTACCATGTCCTCCAGTGGACAGTTTCCTTATTGCTCTAGCTTTCCACCTATTTTTCTCCCCAAAAGAACAATTGTTAATTATTTTGCATCCTGTACAGATTGGCCATGTGTGTGTCTTCTGACAGGTAACTCTATAGCTTCTCTATTTATCCTTTCTAGAAGACCCATCATATATTCCTTTTCTCTTTATCTTGGTCTTCCATTGTTGATTATGTAGAATGCTTTCTTTTCTCTGGTTGCTGTTCTTCAATTGTTGAATCTGGTTCTGTTCTTCATTGTTGAATCATGGTGGATTATTGCCTTGTGACCTCATATTCTCTAGTAGCTGGCATTCAGATCTATCTGATGGTTCCCTGACATTCACTCTCCTCTATCTGTATTTTCATCATAGATTCATTTATTTATCTCAAAATTTTATTTCTTGTAAAAGAAGAACTGGGAAATGTGGATAAGCCTCTAGTCTTATGATGTGGCTCATGACTGTGAATTTGAGTCAGAGATATCATGTCCAGAATAGCACTGAGTGAATTAAATTTAGAAATCATTACAATACAGTATTTATCATAGCTAACCTATCAATCTATTCCATCCCTAAAGTTAACACAATCCAATGTGAGCTGTAGTGGCACCTGTTAATGGTATGATTAACGAAGATGGTTTGGATCAACATTTCAGGAGTAGGAATGATTGGCAATGGTTTGAAGATATTTTAGATAATAAATTACCTATATGGAGAACTGTAAGATCATCCTGAAGACAGAATGCAATGGTGGCAGTTAGGAAAAAATGATTTTTTTCCTAGCATTTTTCCCACAAGTGCAGCCTCCACTTTTTGGGGATGAATTGAGCACTGACCCATTGTTTGCGAGATGAATTGAATGACCAGCTTGTTGTCCAAGACTGATGTTATGGTCTAAGAAATAATGGTCTCACCCAAAGTCATACATCTAGATTTCATGACTAAGGCAGGATTAGAACTCACAGTCTTCTGGTTTCTACCTTAGTGCTATAGCCACTAGGCAAAACTAGCCAGCCCAGGAAAGGAAGAAAGTGTTACAGAAAAGCTTAAAAAGCTTCTGCTTTGATTCTATTTGGTATTATAAGAGAGAGCAAAGAGAAAACACTGCCTGGCTTTCAAGACTGTGCTCCTACAGCCTATATAAGTAAGATAGAGTTCAAATATTTTTTGTAGAATCTGATTTTTGACCTGATCTAATTTGAAAAACTGACAGTGGCTTAAATTAGTTGCATCTAAGGGATCCATTCTGCCCTTTGAAATTGTAGAGGGGCTTTTAGGGCAGCAAATATGGTTTTGCATTCAGACTTTAGTGTATGAGCTGCTCATCTCTGCAGCATCTAAAATAAGGATATTATGAGATTTACCTTTGATGTAATGTTAGGTGAAATCAGTGTGTTTATGAGGAAGCAATATCACATGAAGTGAATTACCAGGATTTATTAGAATCAGCTTGCACTCAGTTTTGGCCAGAAATAAAAAGATTCTGAAAGCATTGCAGGGAAGATACCATGACTTCACATGACTAAATTCAACGGTCGAACAATTATTATGTAAAGATTAATCAGTACATTAAGAATAAATAGAGTACACGCAAAGAAAAAAAATCCAATTCACCCATCAAAAGCTCTGAAATAAGAAAAAAAATACTTTTCTCATTCACAGGTGTGATGTGGCCTCACCCACTTTATTCTACCCATTGTGATGCTCAATGCTCAAAATCACATTGCCTATAACTTCTGGGTTTCAAACAAAATGTTGTAACACTAAATCTGAACACATATGTGGACATGATTGGATTCATGTCTGGTGTCATCAGGCAAGATAAATGTCAAATTTCTTCCAGAGAGAAGCCCAAAAGTTTCTTTATTATTTTTATTACTTTCTTGCAATAGCTCCACTGCAATCAAATTATTTAATTGCTATACTTGGTGCTCTTTATAGGTATTATAAGAGAAGAGATATGCTAGTTGTGGTGACACAGTGGTTAGAATGCAGTAATGCAGGCTACTTCTGCTGACTGCCAGCTGCCTGCAATTTGGCAGTTCAAATCTTACCAGGCTCAGGTTGACTCAGCCTTCCATCCTTCCGAGGTGGGTAAACTGAGGACCCAAATTGTTGGGGGCAATATGCTGACTCTATAAATCGCTTAAAGAGGGGTGTAAACCACTGTAAAGTGGTATATAAGTCCTATTGCTATTAGCAGCCATTCCTTTAAAATAAGTATCATACTGTATGCATGCAAACATAAATCACAGGCAAATATATATATAGAATTTTGTGGTTTCATTCCCAATAAATCAGAAATAATTGCTGGAGGAATGTATTTGTGCAGGTGTATGATTTTGTTTTAAGGTGATGCATGATAAGGACAAGCATAGCTCAGCAGCTAGCTTACCTCCTATCAGGAGAATCAGAGAATGAGGTCATGCACCACAATGTGAAAGACTGAAAGACAAAAGGAGAACACAGAGTATGCACTCTGTCTATACCTCATTTTCCTTTTGTGCACTAGATTTTGAACAGATGGAATCAGTGCCATTGAAGTCCTCTTCCAACAGATAATTGCCATAGCCCTTGATCATGAGATGAGGACAGAGCTATGTGGTAAAGAGAATGTACTGTATGTCCAACTTCAATCTCTAGTATTACAAACAGACCCAGGAAATCATTTTGCCTTGAAATTATATATAAAAATAGTCACTCACCATCATCTAGAAAATTAGATTTGCAGACTTGTGCATATATTAAAGGGTTTTTTTCCCTGTACTATTTTTGGTCCTTGAGAAGAGAAAGGAGTGCAGTTTATGTGGGATGAAATAGGATAACATTCTTCAAATAGGAAAAGGTTAAATATAGAGGTTCATTCTACCACCCTTGTAGGAAGAAATAAAGGATTTAAATTACAAAAGGCAGGTTCTATTGAATGATAGAAAAGGCATCCTAACAATAAGAATGGTTCAACTAATTATCTAAAGGGGAGATGGGCTACCTTTTGCTGAATGTGCTGAATTAGAGACTGGGCCACAATTTGAAATGGCTGTTTTGATTTGGATTCGTCCATAAAGCAAGATTTGTTGGTTCTTCCAACACTATAAATCTAAAAATCAGAAGA
This sequence comes from Oxyrhabdium leporinum, assembly GCA_032468155.1. Classification (NCBI taxonomy): domain Eukaryota; kingdom Metazoa; phylum Chordata; class Lepidosauria; order Squamata; family Cyclocoridae; genus Oxyrhabdium; species Oxyrhabdium leporinum. Next base: position 9,716 of record JANHFL010006975.1, on the reverse strand, counting down.
TAAAAGGTAACATTTTGGATTTTCATTTTTCATTTTTTGTGGCAATGTGTAAAAAGCTCTCAATGAAAAGAGGTTCATGATTAGCCTGAGTCACCTCTGAGTCAATCCATAAAAGCATTCTTTGTAAGATTTTAGTGGCTATTTAGACATCTATCTCCATTTGAATTGGCTACTTCATTTTGCTTGTATTCACTCTGGAATAATAATATGCATGTACACATATACCAAAACAATTTGGGTACATCCATATTTGCCAGATAGAACAGTGAAAAAGCTATTGACAAAAAGAAAATAGAGGGAGAATTGATTAAATAATTTTGGAACATACCTCAAAAATTTCTTTCCCTAAAGAATATTAGTACAAATTAGACTATGTTTTCATTAAAGAACTGTGTTAAATATTTATGCGCTCATGATATATAATACTCAGTCAGAAACCAGCTCTAAACAGGCAGTCTTTTGTCCTGTCACATTTTCATTTGTTGATTCCTTCACTACAATGATACCTATCTTAATATTGTTTTTTTTTTTTAATATAGACTGAATTTTTTTTTCTCTGATAAAAAGGCAGCTAATGGATTTTTGCAAGAAAATGTGTATAAAATGTCAACTATAGATAAATACTGGAAATATTCAAATACACCAGCTCACTAGATCCACTGATATGCATCTGTTAATATCTTGCATTGCACGTAAAAGGCTGTTGCTTTTGAAATGATGTGAGCGTTCACCTGACAACACCACCCTGGTTGTTAGGTTCTTGCTTTCCCCTGTTGCAAACAGAAAATCAGAAGCTCCATAGGAATGAACCAAATATTTGTTTGAAGAACTGCTGGGTGGTTCTCTCAGACCAAACATCATATTTCTTTCGAGCAAAAGTGCACCTGCTTAACTAATATGCAGAGAGGGCAGAGGAAGGGCCTGAAATATTTAGGGTGATTTTGTGATATCTGATGTGAAGATCTGATTCAAGGCAACAAGTGAGTTTGCAGATAGGTGGTCAAAGTCAAGATGGCAGCCATAGCCATGTAAGGGAATGGGACAACTTGCCACAGCCAACTCACCGCTGCAAACTCACCGCGACCAACTCGCCAACTCACCACTTGCTAAGGCCAACTCCCCATGAGACAATTCATTGCAGAACAATGTAACAATTCTATTTATTTATTTAAAATAAATAAAAAATATTTTAATTTTTGCCATTCACATTTCATTCTGTCCCTACTTTTACATCCTTTCTTCAATGAATCTATTCTACTATTTCTTTGATATTAGTGTAACTATTATCCCACAGTGAGTTGTCCTGTGGTGAGATGGCTGTGGCGACTTGTCCTGGAGCGGGTTGGCTGTGATGAGCTGGCCGTGGTGAGTTGGCTGTGGCCAGTTTGCCATGGTAAGTTGGTCATGGCAAATTGTCATAGACCCTCACATAACCAAATACCTCCCCATTTTTATGTACAACACACTCACAAAGGATCACATGATTGTAGCCGCCATCTTGACATTTTTTGACTTCCTCTCTCTCAGGTCTTGCTATATATAAGGGAGGAGTTGTTTCTTGTAGAGATGAATGAAGAATTCTGGGAATGTAAACTAAGAGTATCTACAGTATTCCCAGAAAATCACTGGTTGGGTAAAATTCATTCCAGCTGCCTGATAAACAAGCAGGCACCTATATTGATCAGTGACACATAAGAAGATGTTGTGGCAGATTATCCCTTTAGTGACAAAGGCAAATACATTGTTCCATACTGTGCAGGTGAGGGCTATAGTACAGTCGATAACATGCAGTACAAGGATAGACAGAATAAAGTGATTGACAACATACTGCTGGTTGAGGAGCCTCACAGATTGAATGGCACTCAACATGCTACTGAGAAAATATTGAGGATCATTTGGAGTACTAATAGTATTTATGACATGGCTAAATTAAAGTTTATGGGATGTCTTGCTGCTGATGTTTCCATCCAGGAAAGGAAAAGCTGACACTGTACAAACAGGATTATAATGGAAATGCAGAATATAAGAAGCATAAAAAATGGAAAAGCTTGACCCAGTGAAATATGAAATCAATCAATTATACCTTGACATCTTAAGCATCAATTAATTGAAGTGGCCTGGAATGGGACACTTTTAGTCAAAAGATCACACTGTTTATTATTCAAGGCACAGAAAAACAATGGGGTTGCTTTTATTCAGAAAAGGTTTAACAAAGACTATTTATGTTCAATGCAGTCAGTGATTGAATAATATCAATTAAACTTTGTATATAAACTTTAGTATGATGATTATCCAACTTCAGGCTCCAAAAACTGATGCAGGAAGGGTTTGATGAATGATTTATTTAATAATTTATTAAAATATAGAGACCATGTGACTCTAGAATGACTCTGGGCCGTTTACAGTAACAATAAGAACAATTTAAAAACATCAGTAAAGAAAAAAGCACATATATCCAGGTAAATATACTCCATTTAACAAAAAAAAAATATTAGCAACAGGCTTCCACAACCATCCTAGGTCTGGGAGAAAAGCCGGTTTTTTAAAAGACCATACATGAAGTCCCAGTTAAACCGATTGATTTATTCTTGCATATGCACAGGAATGCCCCAAAGGTGCTTTTCAAGAGGCAACTGGATTTTCTGGTTTTTCTCTGAAGTTGTTTCGTTTCTTGGATGAGAAGTGAAAAGTTTTCAAAGAAAATTCAGAAAATCCAGTTGCCTCTTGAAAAAGCACCTTTGGGACAACCATGACCTGGATGACAATCTCCACAGACATTATGCACGGGAATATGGTTAGCACTATTTTGACACTAGATAAGGGTCAACGGAATTCAAGAGGGTTTGGATTTGTGACTATGTCGAGATTCTAGGCTAATTTCTCTTTTGACTTCACTTCCAGGTTCTGCCAATCCTTCTCCTACAGTTGGAGGGAGAAATAAATAAAAAAGGACAATCAGCAACAAGATTAATGGACTTGATTTACTATGGTAATGGTGCAACACTGAAAGATTTGAAATGCCAGGATGAGGCAGATCATATTTTGTCTTGTCATCTTATCATCTTATGTGTTTGCTGAAAATTGACAATGACTTTATGGTGTAAGAATTCTCTAAGTAAATTCATCTAAATGTACTTACTGTAGACTTCTCAGATCTTCACCTGGAACTTCCAAGTATTAAAAGGAAGTCTGTCATATGACAAATCCTGGAGATGTGAGCTCTTTGAATGCCAGAGCCAGTTTTATTACAATAATGTAATGATGGGTACCTGTAAAGAGTTTCTATCCCTTAAATCCCATCCTATTTTAACTGGGAAGCTGGACTGACTTCAGTAATAGGGCCATATACACTGTTTCTGAATCTCCCCTTGATTATGCCACCACATTTAATTTCTTACTACTTTGAAGTTGGGATTCCATGAAAATTATAATGTGAAGCCTTTTGTTGTTGTTAAGCCTTAATTTCTTGTGATTTTCTGTATTTATTATAAAACAACTTCAAAAATCCAAAATGCATCTGGCATGTAAACTTTAAAAATACTGATTAGAGTGAGCATATTAAATAGCTGTTCATTTGTGGAGATGATTTGATATCCTCACATGCAACTTTTTGGGGTGAGAGTAAGTTTAACTAATGCAGCTCATTCTCCATGAACTTAATTTATTTTTTTACAACCCTATACAAACATTGATTTATTGATTTATTTTTAATGAGACAACAGTTGTGTCTAAAGCAAATGATAAACATAGCAAGGAATAACTTTGTGGTAGAACTAAAGGAAAAATCATTTCATTCTTCTTCTTTCCCCCCCCAAAAGGTATCATAGTCCTAAAATTAAATTTTTCATTAACATACACTGCAACACATAAAGATAATAAAACACTTTCTTCTTCTAATTTCTACAGATAAGACGGAGGAAGTTGAGACAATCATATTATACATGAGAGCAATGGTAATGAATGCATTGTATTAAATTCAGTGAATATTTTCTATGTAAAACCTTGTAGTCTAAACATGAGGCTGATGTTACTTAAAAGCATGGGAAACATATTTCTTCAAAAGTTAAACTGAACTTCTGAAGTTTTCTGTGAGCCATTAGAAAAATGTGTGACTAGTTGGCAGCTAGCACTTTCACAGGAAAAACAATCCTTCTTCATTCCAAAAGGTTTATTTTATTTATTTAGTAAATGACCATATAACATTGGCTTCAGGAGGGTTGAAATTTACCTTCTTCATCAAACTCAATATAAATTAAAAGCATGACTTCATTTGGTTTCCCAACTTACCTTCTTCTGAATAGCAGCCCTAAATGTGGTGGCCTCAGAAAATGTTTTGAGTGTGGGGACATGAAGATAAACATTCCCCAACACTACATGACTACAGACTTAATGAAATTTTATCTGAGCTGTGAGAACAAGATGAAGGTTAGAAAACCTTTAATGGCCAAGACTTACACATAATTGGGTGGAGAGTAGGGAGGGCTGCAAAGTATGAAATATTTTCACAGAGATAGATGGGACAAAAATGTAGAGGCCATTGTTCGTTAAAAAAATAAAACAGGAATAAACCATGTGCAAGGAAATCATAGGAAACATGCTTTAAACTTTCAACAATCATGATTGCAATAATTCTGAGGGCTACAAAAAAGGGGTTGGCAGTAGGTCAGACTAAGGATATTTGGCTCCAACTATGACTAACTAATCATATATGTATGAGAAACCGACAGACTGGTTAGGTATCATAACTATTTCCGATTCAAATATTTACCTTTTTCTCTTTTAAAACCCTATGAGTTAATAACTATAATTATATCTCATGATAGGCAATGCCAGTTTAGCAAAGTGTTACGTTAATCTCACATCACTCAGCTTTATTGGTTCATCCTATTAGGAGAGATGAGAAAGAAAATTTTCTGTTTTTTTCCTCTAAACATATATAGATGTATACAAGTCTAAAATCCCCCAGTCGTTTTACTCATTTTTCCCTAACTTTCTCCCTACACAACAGTCATAAGAAACACTTAATAGAAACATATATGACTCCTTGGAAATCATTTTTGCTAAACTTTATCAGTATTCAAAGTGTGATTTCAGCATAGATTTGCATTATGGAATTCTGGTACTGGCTATTTTCTATTTTGGTAACTGCCTATTATTATTATTTTTAACAAATTTATTTGTTTTATTACCCAATTCCATTTCAACAGGTCCATATTATAATGAAAGAAATTTGTTTCATTTAGTCATTGTAGTAATCTAGAAACTAGTCATTGCAAACTATTATGATCAGATATTACAAAATCTTAAATCCTATCAATGTGTATTGTATGTGTATCTTAGATTCTCTCATCCCTCTTCCTCCCTCCCTCCCCCTCCCTCTCTTTCTTACCTTGCATTACTTGGTATCTCACATGTTAATGCTCCATTTCTTGAACCGGAGAGATCCTGTGGCATCTGATACAAACACCGAGTCAGATCACTTCATCAGTTTAATTAGGAACAGAACTACACACTTCTTTTTTATCACTTAGCTCAAAGTTACTGTGGTTTTGGAGGGTTCTTAATAGGCAAAATAGATACTTTAAGACTTTCCTGCCGTGCTTATGAGTGCAAATAATTTGAGTGGGGATTGTTTAGGAAGTAAAATGGATGGCTTTTGCCTCTGCAGTATTTAAAGCACCTAATTTGCCCTTGAAGCTCCTTCAGTATCAAATTTAAAAAAATGAAAGGGCCATTCATTCTACTGATGTCAGAAAGATGCCAGTTATATATTTTATGAGTTCTTTCCTTTTTACCTTTTAAGGAAAAACAAATATGGATTCCAACTGCAAGAAAATTTCCCACCTCTGGTCTAGGATATCCCAGAAGGACATGATAAGATTGTGCTGCCAGTTTCTGCTTAGTTTACCATTGGTACTACTTACATGGATTCAGTACCTGCATACAATAACACCCAATAACACCCCATCATGGCTACCCGTAGACTGTACAATGTCTGTAAAAATAAAATGTGTGGCTTTTAAAATTTCTCCCAGTGACAGCTTTGCATCCACCAAACAAGCCTAAATGAATTAAGACTGAATTCACACATCTGTCTTACATACTTTGACAATTAATTTCCTTTATGGCCTTTAGCGTGTTGGCACATTCCAAGCTGACAACTGCATCACAACATTTGGGAAACTGAACAATCAAAACAAATCAAACAATTGTGTTCCAATTCAAATCGGAGAAGTGGAAATTAGGTCAGTGTGGTTAAAAATGCAGGCTGAAACTAATATCCTTCATTCCTGAGTCATAGAAAACTTCAAGTATACGAGGACAATTTCAAGAAGTATTTACATCAGAAAAAAAGAGGCAAGATGATCCACTGTGTTTATCTACTTCTTTCTGTCACTTAGAGGACAACACAGGAATAATTAAAAAAAGAACTAAAATACTTTTTTTGTGGCTACCATTTTTTAAATATATTTATAATGAAATACAGTATATCCTATAAGTAGGGAGAATCAGAAAACAAATAGCAAATATGCTTTGGGAAGATAGCTAGTCCTTAACTGTTAAAAGGACCCTGCCTGAAACTCGTAAAATCTCATTCAGCTGAGCCTGACAAATAGCCATGTTCTTTACAAAGATGTGGGGCCAACTGGCAGTAGTATAGCCATAGGCAATGGCACTGACCATGCTATTAAAGAATCACTCACCTGTATAACCTTGAACATGTTTCCCATGAGTCTTTTTTTTCATGATACCTGCAGGTCAAACTGTCCAACCCTTTTTAAAGTCAATTTAAAAGGGAACCAGTGCAAAAATATTTCAGCTTCCTAAAATATCACATTCCTTTGGCCTTCTTTATGGGTAGGAAGGATATTCCCCCATCCTAACTTCATGCTATTCTTGAATTGGAGAGGGGGGTTTATCACATTTGAGTTATAATTAGCAAATGGAGTTGACTCAGAGATGTTTAAGATTAGCTTAATTTGATTAAACATTAAAGTATCCTAAGGGTCTATCTCCCAACTAATGGGGGGGGGTGAAACATTAAGTACACTTCATCCAGAAGGTATTTTGGGGCCAGGTTACCGGCAGAACATCCTCAGTATATAATGCTAGTCATCTGGGGGAGAAAGGCCAACATTAAGGGTTACACAGCAAGACTCAGAGACATGATGGTGATATAAAAATTGATGTGGAGGGTATGACTTGTTTTTGTTGCATTTAATAATGGTATGCCCATTTAATACAATGTTATCATGCAATGTCTTTAGTCCAAGAGAGGAGATGTGGCATATCCCAAGTAAGTTGCCATGTTTAACAAATGTTGCAGACTATTCTTCACTCTGGCCATTTCTATCAATAGGTTTGCTAATATAATTTTTCCAGTTCATACATTTCACATTGCTTTTCTTTAATCTTTTTGTTTGTTCACAACCTTTCTTCCAGGTCTTTATTTATATGTATAGGACATTATTTATATGTTAGATTTTTGTTCTGCCTTTATTGTTTTTTATAAATAACTCAAAGCAGTGAATATACTTAATACATGTAGTCCTCCACTTATGACCACAATTGAACCCAAAAGTTCTGTAGTTAAGTGAGACATTTGTTAAGAGAGCTTGCTCCATTTTATGACTTTTCTTGTCACAGTTGCTAAGTGAATCACTGCAGTTGTTAACTTAGTAACACGGTTACTAAGTGAATCTGGCTTCTTCATTGACTTTGCTTGCCAGACGGTTGCAAAACGTGATCACATAACTTTGGGACACAGCAACGGTCATAAGTATGAAGTATTGCCAAATATCTGACTTTTGACCACATGATCATGGGGATGACGCAAAGGCCGTACCTGTGAAAAACAGTCATAAGTCACATTTTTCAGTGCTGTTGTAACTTTGAACAGTCACTAAATGAACTGTTGTCAGTCAAGGGCTACCTTTATTCCTTCCTCCTCCTATTTTCCCCACAACAACCATCCTTTGAGGTGAACTGGGTGGAGAGAGAGTGTCTGGCCCAAAGTCACCCAGCCATATTTTTTTTAATGCCTAAAGTGGGATTAAGATTCATGGACTAGAACTACATATATTCATCTAATTATCTAGCAACTTCACTGAACACTTCACACAACCTATGAAACATAGATTTTAAGAAAATTAATCCCTATAATGAATTATTGTGGTACAGTCCTCTATATTATTAGAGTTCAGTCTCTGTTAATGCATTCAGAAATAACTCATGACTTCAGTTACAGCACTATTAAATAGGCTTGCTTAAGATATTGCTGGATTCTGTGCTATGATTCTTTTCCTTTCAGGATTTAACTTTTCAACTAGCTACCTCCTCAAGTACATAGTATAATATGAGTTATTAAAAATAGGCATGATATATGAACAGAAAGTCCACAGCACCAATTTCCCTGGGTAATTAAATACGTTACTTGTATGTTAAAAATAAATAATATACACCGTCAGACATTTGAAAAAGAAGCCCTTATTTTTCTGATCAGTCACTGAATTTCCTTTGAATTCTCAGTTACACTAAGATTTTGGAAGGCAAAATTAATCTTTAACAATCCTCAGCTAAGCAAGGCTGCTTAACTGAGAAATTAATAAAATCTGGTTCCTAACTCTCACCTGATGGAAGTTTTCAATCTGAGATTGTCCTTTGAACTGAGGAAACATGAGAAAATTCTGAAAGGCGAAAAATTGAGTTTCTTCTGAATTCACGACTGAATTGACAGAATATTGATAAAGGAGTTAATATTGATGCACACCCATCTATTTAAAGATCCATAAATTTAAAGATTTGAAAAGTATTGGTATCCGGCATCCTGTGCTTACTTAATGATTATGAAATTTGAATGTAACTATAACATTTGACATCAGTTTTTTTAGTTAGAGAAGATCATTTTTAGACTATGATAATGATTGAAAAAGACTGGTAATTTCTTAATACAAGGTCTACAATTGCATATATATTCAATCAAATGTAAAAAGCAATTACATATCTGGTTAGGCTGTGTCATACTGTAGACTCCAAAGTGAGGTTTTGGAGTTTATGGGGACACAAATAGTACTTCTGGCACTTTATAAACAATGTATACATTTTCCAGAGTTCACATGATTGTTTCAAGTGATTTCAGGAAACAATATAGCTGCATTGCATAGCCTAATATTACTGTAGTTGTATATTGAATTTAGTAACATTTATTAACATTTTAATAAACCTATTCATCTATTTAGGAAGCTATTTTACCCACCAACCAAAAGAAGTTTTAGATGGGTTTCAATACACTTGACTGATATAAAGGTAATAGAATCTGGCAGGAAGTTGAAGAACAGGATCTTATCATCTTAATCTTTTAGAAATCATTTCTAGGAAGCATGCCCTCCAACCTCACCTTATTTTAATCTTCTGAAGGAAGGTCTCTTCTCCCATAGAGAACTTGGGTAGATTATCTGAATTGTTTGAAGTCACAAAAGGTCACTGTTATAACTCAAAAGAAATCCATTTTTTTAATGATGGTCAGAATCTCAAGTAGAAACTCATCCATCTGTTGTAGCAATAATGCTGATAATGTTAGAGACTTTTTTTTTAAAGTGTCAGAATCTCTAAAGATGTTGCTTTTTTTAAAAAAAAGTGCCAGCTTTCTTTCTTTCTTTCTTTCTTTCTTTCTTTCTTTCTTTCTTTCTTTCTTTCTTTCTTTCTTTCTTTCTTTC
>JANHFL010006974.1:39115-54441 GCA_032468155.1 Oxyrhabdium leporinum | reverse complement strand
CTCTCTTCTCCCCCCCCCTTCCCCCCAAGGTTTGTTTAGTTTCAACAAGAAGCTGAAGACAGATATTTTTGTACCAGAAGGTGTTTGGAGTATTTGCTCTTAAGTGGGGCTTTGTTTAGTTATTGTTATTTTTATTATTATATATTTTGTTTTAATTTTATTGTAAACTGCTAAGACTTTAGTTTGAATTATGGCAAGGTATAAATTTGATTAGATAGATAAATATTTCCATGAATTGAATTTCCATTTGTGCAGCTTAACTTCAGAATTCATAATGAGGATGATGATAACACAGCCTGACCAAGTCAGTTTACATAGGTTATCTCTCAGTAAACATTAAAACATAAGATATAATTAGAAGCTGAAAGAATAGGCTCCCAGTGAATTAATGACAAAAAAGCATTTTAGTTCAGAATCTTTGTGAGCACAGCCCAAGTTTCTTGTCTTGCTTCATATAGTCTCTTTATTTTCTTTGTTTCCATAGGGAGTCTGTGAAGAAATGACATACGAAGAAATTCAGGAAAATTATCCCTTAGAATTTGCTTTAAGAGACCAGGACAAATACAGATACAGATATCCTAAGGGCGAGGTTTGTTAAATTTTACTTCTTGCAAGCTTGAAGATGCAGAAGTCTTTTTGTAAGCGTTTCAAAAGAGAAATGTTTTGAAATAAAGGGAGTTTATTGCCTCTTTCTCATGAGGAAGCTTTGTTGCAACTTCTTTGTGTTGTTGCTAAACTAATCTCTCATGTGTGTAGGAAATTTTAACAGCAACAGAGGTCTTTTGTTTGTAACTTAAAAAGCTATGCTGCATAGAGTTCAAATTTTAAGCAGGGCCGAAAGGCTTCTTAAAACTGTTTTGGAAAAGGAGGAAATCTGTTTCCATTTCAGACTTTTGGTTCAGTGGTTTTGATGAGGGGTATTGCTGTCAATACCCCTCCTGCAGCAGCGCACTCAGGGCCCTCTGATGGAACATGCCTGAGCGTTTTCATGTGCTTTCTCTAAGTAGAGCAACAAATTTTAAAACCATATGTTTGAGGCTCAGTTAATTGTTGTTAGCTTGCCCTTTTAAAGGCTGCTACTAAAAGTCAAGCATTAATCAAAAGCACCGATAAAAGCAGCTGCTAACAGTATTTGTTAAAAGTGCAACATGCCTTAAATCCATGTATCATGTGTTGGCTGAATGATCATAATGTTCAAAACACTGCAGGAGGACAGATGGCATAGAGGCAATCAGGTTATAATGGATGTTATGTAAGATGGAAATATTTTTGGAGCTGTTTGCTGATTATAGAGAGAAAGGATGTGTGTTTTTCAGTCAATAGCTAGCTGTACATCTTCTTAATGACAACTGCTGGGTTAACTTTGACTGTATACTGTTCACGTGGTCCTTAGCAAAGCAAAACTGCATGTTTTGGTAAAGCATCAGGTTGCTGCTGCCCTCCATTTTATCAGCTGATCTACTTACAGTAGTTTTCCAAAACTTATTTTGTTCCATGTTTGAGGGTACAAAAGACACAGTTTCTTAAAAATTAATTCCAGTAGCAGAATTCCTGTTTTTGAAAACTGAGCAAGAACATGTTTCATTACTTTTACATAAAAACAAGAGAAATGCTAGCTGTATCAATTACACAGCTATTTACAAAGTTTCTTACATAGGGAAAAATAACATTAATGTATAAACATTGAAACAGACAAAGAATAAAGTGACAGAATCAGTCTGTAATCTTCTGCAACTCAAATTCTGTGCTATGGAAAGCATCAGATATAGAAAAACAGGCGCAGATTGCTTAGAAAAGAATGGATGCAGAGAGGAAGGATGGGTGTTGAAAACATCTCATGTAAGTGAGTAATTACTTGGTATTTGCCATTAATCTACCACTTGGATTTTAAAGCACAAGATAATGATTAAAGGTTACAAAGAAGAAATACTGCTGTAGAATTAGATCCAGACAGAGCATAAACCTCTCTAATATGCATTGGTGCAGCCTAAAGCAACAATGCAGCTGCTTGAAGAGTTGCATTGATTTTAATGAATTATTTCCTAAAAGCATGCTTTTTTTTTCAGTTTCACATGGAAGTTTTAAAAAAATAAGCTTCCCGTCTTACGGGAGATCAAAAGCATTTTTACCATTATACAGGTGGTACTATTTAGCCCACCTTAGAGCAAATAAACTTTATTATAAAACTATGATCATTTATACATATATCCGTATTACCATGATTTATTTTATTTTTTTGTTATTGTTTTTCCAGTCCTATGAAGATCTTGTTCAAAGGTTAGAGCCAGTAATTATGGAGCTGGAAAGGCAGGAAAACGTGCTTGTAATCTGTCACCAAGCCGTTATGCGTTGTTTGCTTGCTTACTTTTTGGATAAGCCTGCAGGTAGGTACCTTACAAATGAGCACAGAAAACGCTCAAGTTAGTCAGTAGTAACTTTCACTTTGACACCAGATAATTGTAGACAAGTAGTACATATTTGGGATACCACTGTGTCGGTAGTTCTCAACTTGGGGGTGTGCGTGATGTCATCACAGGGGTCTCTGAAGGCTTGAAGAAATGTTATGATTTAAATCTTAAGTCCTGGTGATCTGTGGTCATGATCTGTGGCCACAAAAGGTATTTAAAAGGGGCTCAAGGTGAAGAAAAGGTTGAGAACCAATGTTTTTTAGGTAGGTTAAAATATCTTTATTTGTTTAGTGATTTCAATTTACCATTTCTTTATTCTTTTGTTTTATCTGGCTAAGTCTTAGAATCTTACTTTACCCATGGTAGCATTGCTTGTATGCTCCTTGGTTTCTACAAATGGAAGCCGTTCTGAAGATTTATTTAGTGAAGTGAGATATAAATATTAACTAGTAACCAACTTTATAGTCAATAGTCAGAAGATATTCTTTTTTTATTATATTTTTATTTATTTATATATTTCAGAACAACTGCCTTATCTCAAGTGCCCTCTGCATACTGTCTTAAAGCTAACTCCAGTGGCTTACGGTAAGATATTCAAATTTAAGCTAAGCAAGTTAATCAACTTTATTATGAAAAACATTTCATTAGGTTACATCTATCAGAGATAGACTATTAGTTCCTAGTTCTAACAAGTGATATATCAGAACAAATCACTTGTACTTGTTAAGCAAGTTACAGTTTGCATTAAACTGTTCAGTTCATCATAAACCAAATGTTTTAAAATAAGACATTGTTTCTATTCTTCTTGAGGTAAAGCTGGGAATTTGAATAACTAGGTCCTGCCACACAGTGGTGTGGTGTGGTGTGTGGTATGAATTACTCTATTCAGTATCTTCAGAAGTGTGGCCACTCAAAATGCTTCACATAGCCTCCTTGATTAGTTGATTTTTCTTTAGAAATATTTTTAGTTTTCTTGTAGATACTTGGATTTTAGTAAGCCTGTGCATTTGCCTGTTGTGTGTATTCCATGCCTTCTTGTTTCAAAAGGGTTATCCAAAAAACTAATTGTTGACAATTGGTAAAGCCTTGGGGTTGTAAGGTCTAGCCTCTCCTCCTTTTCCAAGAAAGTAAAGACTCCTGAAACTTCAATATTTTCAAGAGGATCCTTTTATTAGAAAGACGTGATAGCCAGACAAAGTAAAAGCAGACTCTGAATTTCCCCAGGCAATTAAGGCATCAGAGGCCCCTCCCTTCAGTCTGAGCTGGATTCAGCCAATCCACAGGTGTGAAGATGTTTTGGTAACGGCCGTCCTGAGAACCAGATACGCAAACGTTCCCAGGGTCGTCATTGCCGCCTTACAAATGAAACAACCCACATGGCCCTCCCCCCTTCTGCATTCCCCAAAAGGTGAGAATTACTCAGGGCGCTTAGGCACCAGGATAGAAGTTATAAAATAGCAGTTGTTACAAGTAGTAATAAAACAATTCTGGATTCCCCCCATCTCCCCAGTTGAATGGCAGTATCACGCTAGGGATCTGACATGGGTGCTTTCAGAGTCTAAGAGTTGTAGCTGAAATGTAACTTTTAATATGATAGAATGGAAAATTATTAATTATAAGAAGGAATATGCTACCACAGAGCCTGAATGATGAGTCATGGATTTGCCCTTATTGTTTTATTGGTAACAATATAGAAGTGGATGACTACTGCCTTCTTTTCTAATTTTTTTCAGCTTTTCCATCTAGCCTGCAGTTGTCATGTAATATGTTGGAATCTCTTTCAGATGCTAACTGGGCCTGACTCTGCTTAGCTTACTTATTAAACCTAATTTTTACTCAGTCATATTATTTCAACCAGTGTGAAACAAAGTTGTAATTAAAATAATTTTAAAATGCCACCAAGTCTAAATAAAAAGCACCATTATTACTTCTTGTTAAAAGAAGAGGACAGGAGTGTGGACATTAAAATTTGGGATTTCTGAAGAAAACATTTAAAAACATAGAAATACTGCTGTAACTTAGTTACACTTAAAATAAAAAGGAGCCTATAGTGACCTCTAGTGTCCAAAATGCTGCAGTTATTGCAGATAAAATGTATGTTACTACTGTATGTTAAAGGCAGACTTCTATTTTTAGAATGTCAATATCCAGCTAGAGTAGGATGCAAAAATGAAGCAAGGGCAAGCAGGGCAAGCCACTAGTATATAAAATGAGAGAAAATCCCACTCCCTGCTAGCACTGATAATGTTACCTAATTTGGTTAATGAAACATCTGCAACACAGCTCAGCTAACACAATCAAGGAATCTCTGGGCAGAAAGCCACCCAATAAAATTGAAGGACATGTTCATTTCAGCACATGGCTTAGGACAAGAACATATTTTCAATGTCAGAATTGAACTTGTTCTTACATCCAAAAAGCCACTCCCAATTTCCTTTCTCCAATTCAACAACCTGACTTAAAGGCGTGCATGAAAATCTAATCAATATTTTTAGGGAAGATACTCAACATACTCTCAACATACAATCAAATGTTTTACAATACTTAACAACCCTTCCAAATGTCTGTCAATATGGATGTTGCTACAGCTGCTCAAAACTGCTATCCATGATTCTCAGGAGAAAGCTCGAAGTTGCATTGGAAGGAGTACCATGTCTGCCACTCATACGCCAGAGTGTCGTAGGAGGAAACTTTATAATAAAGCAACCTTACCTCAACAGATGCTACAAGTGTTAACAAATCTTAACCAGAACTATTTTTAACCAGTATTTATTTGTGTCAAATTCCATTATCCATTGGATATAAAACGAAGAAGTTATTGTTATGCTGTTGATATTGTTCTTTTTTTAGTGAATAAAATATATTAAATATGAAAATGTTGATTTCGCCTATAGGTTGCAAAGTGGAATCTATTTTTCTAAATGTTGAGGCTGTAAATACACACAGGGATAAACCACAGGTATGTCTTCTTACTGAATATGAATTTAAAACTTTATAAGAAGCTTGGAAGAAGTATTAAAATAGAAAACCTGCCAGTAACAGAAGAATTAAGCACTCCTTGTCCCTTTCTTGGCTACATCATCCAGATTGCTTTTTCCCAAACTTGATTTTTTTTAAATGTACTTTAAAAAAAAATAAGGTAGCAGGAAAGCATTGTGAAAAAATCTGAGCTTAATATCTTCTTTGATTCCTGGAGTGGGGATTCACAACCATCCAGAGTTTCATATTTGGGAACATTGATAAAACAGTTTATCTGATTAGTGGAATGTTGTGTGTTCTCTTTAATGCACTTTGATATTTTTTAAAACGAATTTTGCATTAAACTCGTGAAAATGTTAAAGATATTATACGAGATTTCAGGGGTGAATGGCTTCCATACATGGCTGTATCCCTCAGTACAGTGTAGGAAATACCTCTGTAATATTCAGACACACTATATTGCCATTCAATGAGAGATCCCATTCTTTTAATTTAAGGAAAAAAATTTTCAGATTTGTAGGTACTTTACTACTTTCTCTGCAAGCATCTTGTCCTGATCCTAATTTCAACAGACTCTGTTTTGCTTTGTACTCTACTACAGCAACCCTGACTATGTCATGTCAAATATTACTGCAGTAGTTCAGTTTCCAGTATGTTTTATGTGAAATGTTTTGGAAAAACATTATTTTGGGAAAAAAATCATTATCTAGATTTTGAAAGCCATCTGTTGCTCATTCTAGAACAACAAAGAGCAACAAAGATTTTTGTGTCCAGCTAGTTTGGAAGCTTCTTTTGACATTAAAATTCTGGAATAACCATAAATTCATAGGCACTCTTTTTTAATGCAAAATTATGGTTATTCTCTCTTTTTCATATACATAGACACACATCATTGTTTAGTGATTGACTTCAGTTTGTGACTGTTGGATTTATACGAAAAGTCTCATCTATTTTACTCATACTTCTTAACATGAGGATGGAAGGCTCTGCTAACAAAAACACAAAACACAATTTTGACTGAGTTAAAATGTCATATAAATGTTTCTGTGTGCAGCATTACTTTTCACGTTTTGATTCTGAGCCATTTGTATGTCTATGCTACTAGTACTATGATTTACTACTAGGTCCATATAGTCAAACTATGGTTTGTTTAATTTTGGTTTAGTTATTATGTGAACAAACATTTGTAGTTTGTACCCCTTAGTTTGTGGTTGATATCTGGTGGTTTGTTCATTAAATCAAAATATAGTTTAATAGGATATATGACCCCAATCAGTAAGACAGGAGACCATGATTGTACTCTTGTCCCATTGGCTTCTGTGGGAATCAGGTATATCAAGATAAGTTACTAACAGGACAGTAGAGAGTGAGAATAAATAAATCCATAATAGTGTGTTCAATATGTATTTCCATGTGTGTTAATTCATAGCTGCTTTTTAAAAAAGTTTAAGAAAAAAGATAGAATGTTCAGAAGCAGAACATTGATGATCATAACTGCTTTGGTTCAAATGGCTTGTTGATGTAGTTAGTTTAGCTAATTTCAGTCAGTTAAAACAGTTGTTTGTAAAGGAAATTTGTAAGTGATTTTTTTCAGGATCAGTAATAGAGTTGTAAGTTGCATGGGAAGGGGTGTGTGGTAGTTAACACCTCCTTGAAAGAGAGAGTGGTCCCACAAGCTCTTAAAGAGGCAGTGGTGCACTCCCTCCTGCCAAGCTGGATAGTTTTTGCCCAATTTCCAACCTTCCATTCTTAGGGAAGGTGGTGAAGAGAGTGGTCACAGGGCATCTGCAGAGGACCTTGGATGAAGCAAATTATCTAGACAGCTTTTAGTCGAGGTTCAGGCCAGGGTTTGGGACTGAGATTGCATTGATTGTGCTCATGGATGACCTCTGGCGGGAGTGGGATGGAGGTAATGCATCCATCCTGACTCTTCTTGACCTCTTGGTGGCATTTAATACGATCAATCATGGTATCATTCTGGGCTGGCTTGGAAGTTGGGGTGAGTGGCACTGTGTTGTGTTGGTTCTCCTCCTTACTCCGGGATCAGTTTCAGTTGGTGTTGATAGGCGGGGAGAGAATCAGGCTGCAGCCCCTACTTTTTGAGGTGCCTCGGGACTTGGTTTCTCTCCTCTCCTTTTTAACATCTACATGGGTAAGGTGATCCATCAGTTTGGGGTGAGATATCAATATACAGATGACACCCAGCTTTATATCTCCATTCTAGTCCCCTTGACTGATGCTATGGACATCCTATCCCAGTGTCTGTAGGCTGTCCAGGTCTGGATGAAGCAAAACAAACTCTGATTCAACCATTGCGAGATGGAGAGGCTGTGGGTATTTGGAACCTCTTGAGACAAGGTTGTTCCATCTCTAATTCTGGATGGGGTAACACTACCTCAGACAGACCTGGTGCATAATCTGGGGGTACTCCTAGACTCAAAGCTCTGGCTTGAAGAGCGGCTGTGGCTAGGAGAGCTTATGCACATCTTTGAATGGTGCGCTAGTTGTGCCCATTCCTGCATCTCTATAGGACCAAGGAACTATTCACGCGTATATCACCATGTTGTTAGGATTTATATTCATATTATTGATCCTTATCTGGTCTGTGATCAAGACAATTTTCGGCAGCTCTGGGGTCCTTTTCTCTTGTCAGGGAGAAATTTAAGGGTGTGCTTTGAAGCCTGGAGGGAGCCTGAGTGGTGGAGGTAGCATTGAGCTCTGCTTTATCATTGTCTTCACTGTGCTCTGGGCAAGCCTATTGGACCTTTCTTCTGGACTCAGCCTGGATTTTCCATTAACTGGAGAGCTATTCGTCATCTTACTACATACCTGGACAGGAAGGGAGTATGTGTGTGATCTGAAGTATACAGAGGAGCTTTTCACAGAAACTAGGAGTCATTCCAACTCCAAGAGCCTGAAGACAGGAAAAGCCAGGGGTGTGGGAGTCTGATGTTTGCTATGAGGGCTGGGGTGGTTGGTGGTTGTCTGGATATGTATGGTATAAGTGGATATATGGGTGCCTTTGAAAGAGAGCTAGGGAAGGGGGGAGTGGGAGTAGAAAGCAGAAACTTTGAGATTGTGACAGGTAGGGATAGGCATGGACAGATCTGAGGGGCTGCTGGGGTTGCTACTTGAGAGCTTGTCCAGAACCCAGCACTCAACCCACAAACCAAGTTATTGTGTCCTCATGACTTGGGCTCTGACTGCTGCTTTTGAATGCCAAGTTGGTCTATATAAAATCTGTTCTCATTGATGATTTAATCATGGATGAGGTGATTTATGTGGCATATATAATCATGGGCTTGACGGTAGGAGTTCCCTATTGGAGATGTCCTTGCCTAGGTTTTAAGTTTGACATAACTTCAGCTGAAAAAAGTCAGAGTGATATTAGTAAAATGAGAGATAACTCTGATAACTCTCAACTAACAAACTAATGCAGGCAGTCCATGTGTTAAGAATGTTTCATTTATAAACAGCCTATACTTACAAATGGGCTGTCTTTTACTAAAAATGGTGGGAAGAGTTCTCTTCCTTGAGTCAATAAACCACTAAAGCTGCACATTTTTAATGTAAGGCCTGTTTTCAGCAGTTTGACAGCTTGAAAAAACCCCACCATCCACCGTTTTTAGTAACAGGCAGCCCTCTTGTAAGTATGACTTAAAATTGGAATTACAAATTCAAGACAAGAGTTAGGAACTGAACTCATTCTTAATCTGTGGACTTCCTGGGTCCAAAGGAAGGCATGACTAAACGACCCTGTAATACTGCATGGCTTTCTGTATACAGACAGGTAGCCCATAAGGTCATTGTGATTTAGTGAGCAGAAGTAACAACTAATAATATAGTTCTGTACTGCAGAGACCCCAGACTTGCACATGACAAGCCATTTGCCAGATAAATGACAGCACTGCTAGGAGAGGGCTGATCTTTTAGGACAAAGTTTGCCAATTTAATAGCAACATATTAAAGATGGGTAGAAACAGGTGGTTGCTCCACAACAGGGATCTAAGTTGCTACGCCTCATTGCCACCCACTGCCCCCACTAACCTGGACAATGTAAGAGAACAAGATTTGCAGGTATTTAGATATGAATGAAGTTGAACTATTTTTAAATTGTAACCTCTCCGTGTATGGGAGGAAGGTTGCCGATGCTAAGCTGGAACCACAGAATTATTGTTGTTCTGTAAATCAATAATTATGTTTATAAGAAAAGCAGGCACAAATTTTTCTTGGTGAATTGCAATCATCCATTGATTTAAATTCAGGAGATTACTTGTGGAAACACTGATTGGCAGTCCTGCACGATAAATATTTTCTGTATTTTTATTATTATACAGAATGTAGACATTGTCAGACCTCCTGAGGATGCCCTTGTAACTGTCCCTGCTCACCTGTGAATCCTGTTTCCTGATCAGCTATGAAAGATGTGGTGCTGTTTTTTATCATACTTTATTAATTTTCAATCAATCATTCCAATCACTTTGGAATCAAATGCCAATATAACCGTTTTTGTGTATTGCATGACTTGGAGATCAAATTGTTTTAGACTATTTGAATTGTTGAATAATTAATAAGTTATTGTTCACTTCTGCTGAAATGTGATTAGTTTCTTTTGCAATATAACTTAATTATTGCTGTTTTTAATTTGATGTTTTATGTCCAGTAAAGCTCAGTTCAGTACTTTGAACACCTAAGTTATTAATAGTTACAATACATCCAATAGTTGCAATAAATACAATAGAATCAATGAGAAGATAGCTGGATATTTTTCAGGTGATAGTGTGTTTATTCCAATGTCATTGATCAATGTAATTCTATCATTAGAAATTATAATTCTAATTGATTTTAATGTATCTATTTAATGTTTGCTATTACCCTGTTTCCCCAAAAATGTGACCTACCCTGAAAGTAAGTCCTAGCTTGATTTTTACACGTGTGCCCAATATAAGTCCTACCCCCCCCCAAATAAGCCCTAATTAAGTTCCTACCCACTCCAAAGTGCATGGGTAAAAATTAAGCTAGAGTGGGGATGCGGGGGGTTGGAGCTACCCTACTACGTTTGGACAGTTGTAGCCAGGCCTCGCACACCCCGACACCTGCCTTGCAGGCTCATTTCTACTGCAAGTCTGGATCGATCCGGAGCTCTGTTATCGGCTGCAGAGGCCTTCAGGAAAGCCTTGCTGGCCGCAGAAGAAGAAGTTCTTGAAGGCCTCTGACAGCGAAAAGGAGGCCGGGGGTGACACGCGCAAATGAGGTTAGTCAGTGGGTGACATCCCCTGAAAATAAGACCTGGTGCCTTTTTTGGTGGCAAAAAATTATAAGACAGGGTCTTATTTTCGTGGAAACATGGTATGTGGGCAGTATATTTAAAATGTTGTTGGCCCATCTCCAAATGCCCATCTTTACTTCCTAGACTTCAGTGCTTTTTCTAAACCAGCTGAAGAGCATTGGCTTGATTCCAAATTCTAGTCCACACAAAAGCATTGGTGACTATTGCTCCTTTCTCAGCTGTGTTATGGCTCTGCATCTTTCGGCTCCAGCTCTTCATCTGGTGTTGCCCCTGCTGCAGTGGATTTTAGAAATGTTCAGGGAAATCATGATCAGTATGTAGAATTGCATGTTTCCATGACTTCCACATTTGTTCTGCTGAATCGTATCTCCTCTCCCTTTAGACTCTCGTGGCTCATATTCATCTTTGTGGTTTCTCACTAGGTCTACCATATCTGAGATGCAAAAGCCAGATGACCATCAGATGGCAGTAAAAGCACAGTGTTTTAGGCATGTCTTTGCTGCCTTCTTGTGGCCGTCCAAAATTTTGCATGCAGCATCTCTCTTGTATACAGGACCATGATACATATCCCAGCAATGTCTTGACCTTATGTTTAAGATTTGTTAGTTATCGAATGAAAAAGTTGGTTCAAGAGGGCACTCTCATGGGCACTAAAGAAAGACCCATTTTGTAACCTTTCACTATATCACTGCTCTGCTAGCATGTTTGAAAGTAGGTGTTTTGGTAAAAGGTTGTGCTGTTTAATAGTTTGCTTGATTCAGGGTTGTATTTAATGCAAGATAATAGAAATCAAACTATATGTCATGTATCCACTTGGTAGATACCAACCAATCTGCAGTGTTTGGCAGGATGTAGTCAGATGGTGGTACCTGAATCAACATTTATTACAAGTCTTCTCTAGTGAAGGAAAGATTTGGGCAGTATTACGGATAAAACTGCCATGTGATTTGCTAACATGGGGAATTGTAGTGCTTCATAGATTGTGGCCTAGAAAAAGAGATTTGGTTGAAAGAGGAGGAGGGGTAGGTGGATTTGTATGAATTACTCTCATAAGTTGTGATTCTCCTGTGCTTGTGCATGTATGTTGAAAATAAAAACTCTGAGTTATTTGAAGAACTGAAAACGTTATGCTGTGTATGATCCTAAGTTCATGTTAGCTAATGATGAAAAACAGTCTTCTGCTATGCCTAATGAAGCCAATATGTGGTCCCCAGGAGTTCATATTGAATAAGACTCATCATCTCTTGAGTTGGTGGTAATTTGAGTTTGTGAAAAAAATTATTACCTATGTCAACCAGTCGGCAGCTGCTATTATTCAGTGCATAACCTTGAACTAGACTTTTTAGTAAATTTTCCTGCTCCTCAATTCTAGTGTTGCAGGAGAATAAAAATTGTTGACTCTTTTGATATATTATGCGTGATTTTATGTATCTATAACTTCTGGTAAAGTCCCAAACTCCAAAGTTGTCATCTTTTCTCATGGCTTCTTGATCTGCATATGTCTGAAGGTAACTGCTTTGGGAGCATGTATCTCTAGAACGCAATGTGAGTCTGCAACAGCAGTTCATCTTCAGAAATGTAAGGAATTTTTTAGATCTGAAGATCTCTAAAGGCAACTTATCTTCGGATGCAGTTAAGCCAAATTACTCATTTATTACTGCTTAAGAGGGCATTTTTCTAAGAGGTCAATCTCAGTGCAGGGTTACTGTCTTAATTCCCTAAACTTATCAAGAGAATTTTCTTGGTCAGGCCAGAGTTAACTATGCATTTCTTTGGACTGTGAACCACTTAAAGCTTGCTAAGCAATTCTTCTTATTTTATTTTCAGAATGTGTGTGTGAGCCGCTCTCGAGAAGATGCCTTGAGGACTGTACCTAATCATTTGTAGCTCTCTGGTCTCCCAGCACTGTCCCAGGCTGCTATCCAATGTCAACATTAAGGACACTTCTCAGGGACACGATGATGAAAGCCTTCAAAGGAGGCAGCCAGCAAGGCAGAAAAATGCCTGCTCTCTTCTTTTAAAATGGATTTCAAGACAAACAGAGCATTAAAGTAAAAAATGTACCAAGTATTTATGAAACACAGGATGAAATTAGTTTTAATTTAATATATTTTGTCTTCAGCCTGTCATTTTTGATCTTGAATGTTATATGTATAAATCGTCAGGTGTTATTTTGAGATTCTTCTAGAGTTAGAATATTTTCTTAAGCTGGTCTTTCTGTTAAAAACAATCCTTCTCTGTTATTTTATTCAAACTTTATGCACATGAAATTTTATGCACACAAAAAGTATTTTAAAGTTTTTCATCTACTAGACAGGATATTTATCATCTCCATCAAACTTCATTCAAATTTTTTTTTTAAATTTCATAATTACATTGCTTTGGTAACACAAAAAGCTACCTGTTTATAATCTGTTCAATGTTATAAAGTGGACTATTAAAATTTCCAGTTTTGGGGTGGGACAATAATGCTGTAGCAGTTGGTATTTATAACACCAACTTTCCAAATAATTTTATTAAAGGTTCTATTTCCATTTTAGCATCTAAAATATTTTCTCTTTTATGCTCCTATTATAAAGTGCTCCTCCTAGATAATTTATTCAAATGATTTTTTTGATCGAAAATAACAGATTTCTTTCTACTTCATATACAAAATAATAACATTTTCGAAGTCCTTTTAAAAAACACAACAAAACAAAACTCTAATTCTATTTAACAATACTAATGGATACTCTAATTAGCCAAAGTTGGCCTGCATATTATTCATAATTTCCATAAGCGATATTTTATACTAGGGTCCCAATCCGTGATACTGGGCCATAGCCCATTTGGAACTGTGTGCACAGGTGGTGGGTGAGCGTGCACAGCTCCACTTGTGCGAACTGCAGTCTCGCATACTCAATGTACAAAGCTCCATTTGTGCGAGTGTGCTCACCCACTGCAGCATCTATTATCTTCCCCAGCTGCCAGTCCATATAGCTGGAAAGGTTGGGGACCACTGGTTTTATATATTCTTCAAGGAAATTCCTGTAAAACCTATGAAAATTAAAATAATCTTACATGGACAAGAATAAGACAATAAAGTAAGAATGTGGAACATGGTGGTTAGAGGTCCAAAAATCTTAGTGCAATGCACTAAGTTTTGAGAAACACATCTGAAGTTCTAAGGAGTTCATAACATTGATGTACTTCTTCCTTTTCCTTAAACCAAAGATAAAGTATTAACTTGTTCTGAGTGTTCTTTTGGGGTGGGGGTGAGAGTAGACAGTCCTGTTGAGTCCCTCCATTTTTCATTTAAAATGTAGGCATAATTAAGATGAAAGATTTATTTTTTTTACTGGAGGAGCTAGCAGATGTTATGCACTGAATACCATCAGCAAATTCAGGTAATGGTGGAAGGTTTCACTACCAAAGTAAATAACAATGACAGTTTTTCAAATTGTCTTTTAAGATTTTGCAGGACCATCAAATATTACAAGATTTCATTCAGCTTAATCCATTCTTGCCTGAGACCTTCTGAGATATCAGTGCCCTTGTCTGAGACATTTATGCAAGAATTTCAAAATGCTTAAGATTTGAAAAATGGCACATGATTTCTGCCTTTTTAATTTTTTATATGTTTTTAAAACATTAATTGGCGGTGTGGACACTGAGATGTTTGCAAGAGCTTTGTTGCTAAGCCCTGATTTAGCATTCTGGAGTTCTTTCACAAAAGACAACCAGCATATCCTTTAGCCCTGTTATCATCATCATCATCATCACCATCATCATCACCATCATCAGTGTTAGCATCTATATTTCTCCTCCTTGTATGACTTGAGAGGACAGCATAAGATAGATGGGATGACTGCTCATGTAATTGGATTCTCAGACGCACAGAAGAATTCAGGTTAATTTGCAAAATTTTAACATCCTGCTTTCGAATGGAATTTGTACAGAAGCAATTCCTCTTTGAGTTTGCATGTTAAGTCATGTATATATTTGTATTAAATCATTATATAATGCTGTTATTTGTGTGATAGAAATCAAGCAGCAGATTAGATATCTGTAAGTTGTTTAAACAAAAATAGTTTTGTCCTCACCAGTTGGATGTGTTTTTAAAAATCCTACTATTTATATAGATATCTAATTGAACCATACTATCTTATTGGTAAAAGCTCTGCGCAATGTACTGTGTTAGCTTTGCAAAGGAGGGTCAGTTTGTTTCTTTTTATTTTCTTGTCGCTGGTGCTATCACGTATGCTATGGCCATGCTGTTAACTACTTTTTTTGCAATGCATTCAGTGCTATAAGAAATAAGCCAGAAAGTCAAACTTACATCAGAAAGATAAACAGTGGTGATAAAATAGAAATTATTTAAATAACATATAAAAAGCACTTGAGCTGTATTTTATCATAAAATAATTTTTGCATTGTAAAGTTCATTCAGATAATAATAAAAATAGTAGATAATAATTTACTGTATTTACCTGACTGGAAGAAACACCCCCCACCCCAATATCTCTGAATTCAATCACTTAGTGGAAAGGTGCTGTTGAAAATAACAGAAGATGAGAGATACTGCTTTTCTGTAATGCCTAAACAAGGCTTTTCTCTCTCTCTCTCTCTCTCTCTCTCTCTCTCTCTCTCTCTCTCTCTCTCTCTCTCTC
>JANHFL010006974.1:0-39015 GCA_032468155.1 Oxyrhabdium leporinum | reverse complement strand
CTCTCCCTCTCCCTCTCCCTCTCCCTCTCCCTCTCGTCCCCATCCAGATATATCTCCTACCAGTTTTCTTGTTTTTATTTTCCAGGGAAGCCACCCCAAAACTCTGCTCCATACACTTTCCCCTTTTTCCCTGCTTTCATTGGAAGCAAGGAGGGAGGGAAGAGATTCTGTGTATGTATATGTACATATTTGTCTGTGTAAGACTGACTTATATGTGAAAGCATGATTGACATGCTCACAGAGAATCAGTTAATAATAATGTTTGTTCTGATCCTGTCTTTATTAAGACTTCATTTTTAGAAGATACATAAGCACAGCTGCATGGATGCCTAATATACACAAGTGATGTCGTACATAACATAGGAGAGGTGTGGAAATCTCCAGGATTGGTTTCATTTGGAGTGGCAACCATAGGCTTCCCATAATATAATATGTTTGCTTTTTTTCCCTTTGGGGGGATGGGTTGCCTTCTGTTTGGATAAATACGAGCAGTCTTTGGCTTACATTTAGCAACAGTTTGAACTTGTGACAGTGTCCAACAAGTGGTTCTTACAAAAGGTCCTCGGAGATCCAGCTATTGCATTGCTCCCTCTGTCACAAGATCACAATTTCCGACATTCCCTGCCAGCTTCCCACAAACAGCACAGAAGCTGGCAGGAAGTCGAAACCACAGTTGTGAGGTCCTTGCTTAACAACAGCAACTTGGATTGCCAGAACTGCCATCACTAAGCGGTCTCAATTGCTGTTGTAAATTGAACACTGCTTGTACGGTACTAGAAGGGACCTAAGGTCTCTCTTATTCAACAGTTATGTTTTATCATGATACTTTTTGAACTTCTCTGGATGTGGGCACTGGTGGTGGGGTATTAATTTCTCTAAAAGTGGAGGGTTATCCAGGAGAAAAATGTGTAGATGTATAAATCTGTTTTGAATTTTGTAGAAAATATAATTTTACTCATTTCTAAATGAAGGCAGTAGACTAGCCTTCATTGAAAATGTATCATTACTTCATAGATTCCCTTTATTGAAGAGGAATATTTGTTTGCATATCTTCATATTTTTTTAATGTGTAGTACTTGGTGGCTAAATATTTAATGTATAGTAGATATTTTTATAGGTTACATCTAAATATACTTTGTTAACTGTGGTTTCATCTATTCAGAGAAAAGGCCATATAACCGGAAAAAAAATCATTGTATGCAATACAAATTATAAATTTATATTGATACTTGAAAAGACTAAGAAGTTGTTGATTCTGATTTAACAAGCTGTGATCTTAAATACAAAATTTGGAAGTAAACCTCTTGAAATTAGTTGCACTATCTTCCAAGTAACTCCAAAAATCATAAATCATAAAAACTGTTTACGATCAGTTTCAACTAGATAAACTTGTAACCACCTCCAGAATACCTGTTGAATATTTTGTTTCACAGGACTTACTACCCTTTTTAAGAGTAAAAAATGAATTATAGAAACATGTGAATCTTAAACAAGAAGCCGTTATTGTCATTTGCTTAATGTGTGAAATAACTTATAGGAATAATATGGAAATAAGAATGTTATAAATATTATTTCTTTTCTCAATTTGTATGGTGGATTCATATGATTTTGAATTAAATTTTAATTCAAATATTATTGTTCATTTATTTAATGGAGATTTTTCAACTATAGTTGGGCAAGTTATTACTTTCCATAAGAGATGTGTTAAATCTTTCTCCAAAACAATAAAATTATCGGTTGTAAATTAAAGTGAACTTTCATTTCTTTATTTGTAAGTTGAATTTTGCTACTATATTTAAGATCACCATTTTAAATCATCAGATAAATGTTTGTAAAAAGTCTGTCCAAGAAAGCGCATTTTGATAATATACTACATTCCTGTATTTATATAAAATACACTATTTTAAAATAAGGGAATGAATAAAATAAGGGAACCGGCTTACTTTAAAGACTCAAAAGTTTTATGTCGTGTATGCACAACTCTCGTGGAATTCAATTTGCAGAATTTACTGCATTTAATTGTATAAATATCAGTGAAGTTAAATCTGATTATCAAGAATCCGTTCAGTTGTAATAATGCTTCTACTGACTTTAAAGACAATGAAACGATGCATGGAATGTGCTTGAGATTGTGACTTTGCCCTTTCTAACAGTAGTAGTAGTGGTTCTGCTAATGCCTGTTGTATTCAGCAGCTTTGGACCCCACTGACCTGTGGCATTATCAAGACTGCTCTTTGTGATGGGTATAATAAGCAAGGTATACAAGGTTGTGACTTAACAAGCTTCACCTTCTCTGTCAGCTTATTCCCTGGACCTTGAGTTTGTTTGGTGATTCTAGCAGGGGACTTATTGTACACCCTTGAAAGAAGATTGGTAGACTCCTTTCTGGAATGGTGGTTCCCGTCCATCAACTGCATAGCTTTAGGAGCGCCTAGGAAGCTGTAAGGAAAGAAGGGGAACCTGTCTAGCCAGCCAGATTAACCGAAACAACCCTGGTGAACATGAAATGATAGATATCCCATCCTGATTGCCCTTTCACATCCTGATTCCGTGGAATCTATGCAGTCAGTCCCTGAGTTCTTCAGTTCCTGCTTTTAAACTGTATAACTTCAAATAGCATTTGCATTTAGATAATTAGCTATTACTGTGAATCTAAATTTGAAATATCTAGTAAAATAGATGCACAAAAGTTGTAGCTGAAGATTGGCAACATTCTACCCTTTACACTCCTGTTTCTGATGCATAGATTGTGCTAATTAGAAAAAGCTTCTATTTCAGCAAGCAATATAGTAATATTTTGCTTTTAACTGCAGCACCAGCAGTCCAATTATATATTTTAAGTAGCAGTAGCTTCATGGACAGTAATCATTCTCATTGATGTCTGTCAGATTAACTAAGCTAGAGTCCCATTGCTTAGCCCCATATAACACCATTACATAATGGTGTTATCAGCCAACTCTAAAGCTTTCAAGTTTGTGACTTCATAAAGGAGAATATTTTGCATTTTATTTACGATTTCAAATTTGATGGTTTTTACAATAGCATTTGGGACACCTTAGAATTCAGCTGGGTTCCTGCTTTAATCTTATCAAAAATGTCAAATCCAAAACTTACGAAACTATCCAGATGCTTGTGCCCTTGAAAGAAAAGTGGAGCAAGACCTGCTGATTAAGCCATTGAAGATGGAAATTTGATGCATCAAAGTGGTTCTATGTTGCATAGTTTTCCACAAAGAGGGTGTTTCTTTTTTTATATCATTTGTTACCTTTCTAGCTTATTGAACTGATTTGTTACGGAGTTTGGGTGCTGAACTGTATAATATATACGTTTGAAAAGTTGAGACAGTAACTTAGATACAAGACGTTAAAATCAGATGATGTGGGAGAACAACAAAACACAGTTTATTTACATTTTAAGTGTCATCAAGTCTTTCAAGAATAAGAAAAAACAATTCTCAGTCTTCAAGTTTCAACTCTGTTCTATACATGTTACCATTGCCTCTACTAAAAACATTTTGTTATAAAGTAAAAAAAGAAGTCTTAGCTTGTCGTAACAAACTGCACATTTAAATATTCCTACAGAAACCAGATAACAATATCACAAGGATTCTTAAATGATGACACAACTTATATTGGCCTACACTAATGCACAACCTAATGGACAATTGGCAGGTGCTATTTGTAGTTCACATCCAACTCTAAACTTGTTTAGTCTCTGCACATTCCAAGAAATACATTTTGCCTCACAGAAGCTTAATATATTTATTTCCACTTTTTGTTGCTAAAATGCACCTGCAAAACTCAGTTGTATGCTTTGGGATTGCTCATTTTTTCTCTCCCAAAATCAAAATAATACTTCAATTGTTCTCAAATGAGCTCAAGGTTCATTTGCCAGACTTTCTTTTCTTTGCCCCATTATCTTTCACTCTGAATCTTTGGAAAAAGATGCATATATCTGTTTACTCAGAAGTAAGCTTGACTGTTTTATGGGATTTCTTCCATCATGTGAATTTTAGATTGTAGATGCAAGTTTAGTCTTGCAAAGAATTAAAATTAGCAAACGTATACTTTGGGGTACTCTTTATTTATCTATACACTGCCTGAATCCCAGCAACTGCAGATGGTTATCCAGTGGCAAGTGTGTATTTTTAAGGTGCCACCAAACACCTGTGGAAGAAACTAGAAAAGGGCATTTAAAAAATTCTATTTCATGATTTTTAATAAACCTTTATCCAGGAACTAAAAGAATATAAAATTTTAAGGAAGGATACATGTTACAGGAAACAGTATTGACCGATGGCGCTTATTAAAATACCAATATTTGAAGCCCAGATTTCACTGAATAGATTGCCAAGCCATTTTGCTTGATGAGAATTAATGTGTTAGCTATCTCATAGTATTTAAAAGATAACTTCATAATCAATATCTCCCCTCTTAAGCAAAATAAAGCGTACCCACAACATACATTGTTCAAAGAAATAACTACATTCAAATAATAACACACATACATCTACACTTTCCCAGCTGCAGAGAAAATCATATACACATAATTCACAAGGATACTTCAGTCTTACAAGACAAAATTTCTGCCAGTTGCTAAAGAATTAGCAGAAGTATTAATCACACAGTTGGTCACAACGAGGTGAATGTCTTTCAGTCACATTCCATATGAAGAGCTGGAAAACTTTCATTAGGCCTGTTCCTCAGAGTTCGATTTAATTAATTATTATTTCTCCAGAATTCGCTCAAATTTAGGGTTAATAAATGAAAAGCCAGCAAATGCAGACTGATCCATTGAATCTATTAGGTTTTTGTCACTGTGCGATAATCGAGGTTTCTCACTCAAAAACTCTCTGTCAAAGTTGTTATAGTCACTTGCTGATTTCTGTAAAGAAGAACAGAAGCAATGAAAGAAGCCTCAAATACATGGAGTGTCAATTGCTGATGGTCTTTCTGCCCTCTCAAAACAACTCTTTGACCATTCTGCTGAGTGGCCATGAACAATTTTACTCAACCTATTTTATAGACTCTTCTTTGGGGAAGCTGTGACAAGAAAAAATGGGTAGGCCAGGAATGTTTGAAGAATTGACTACAAACTCTAGCATGAACGGATGCCTAATTATGTGACAAATATATAGCTCAGAACTTGGTTATTTACTGGATTTCACATTGTTCAGGGTTTTTGATATTTTTTTAAATGCTGGACATATTTCAAATGTAAAATTAGGGTTTTTTTTTAAAAAATATGCAAATTAAATACTATTATACTACAGGTAAATAAAGGTAATTCTCAACTTGGGACTGGTCTCTTAAAGACCATTCAAAATTACAATGGTTTTGAAAAAAGTCCTCAAATTTATGATTGCCACATTACCTCCACAGTTGCATAATTACATTTCAGGCATTTGGCAGTGGCTTGCATTTATAACCAGATACAGCATCCCGTGGTCACAAGATCATGTTTGTGCTATTTTCTGCCAAAAAATGCCTATTCAATAAGCTGAATTTGGACCTACAACCTCATGATTTGCTTTAAAAGCTACGGTGAGTTGCTTAACAACCATCATAACAATGATAGTAAAATCAAATCTAATTATGTGGCAACTCAATTTACAACTGCAATGACTTATGATCAAAATTCCAGGGTCAATTGTGGCCATAATTCAAGTATATCCACAAGTGAGATGGAAACAAGAAAAATGTACTCGTTGCGCTAATGGGATTCCATGTGTTGTGCCTTTAGATCCAGCTTCAATGAGCAGAAGACAAAGGATGAAAGCATCACAGTTCCATGCTTTTGAGTGTGTGGAATAGATGTTGAGGCTACATACCACTTTTGGTTTGAAAGGAGGTTCCATCTCTCTCTTTTCCAATGTTGTCCAATTAATTGCTTTGAAGAAATGGTGATCTCTGATGTTTCCAGTTATTCCTAATCGCTTTGTTGGATCTCTTTCAAATAGCTACAAAATATGAAAATATTTTTCATTTGGTTACTGAGTCAAACTGTATTTCTGAAAAAAAAGAATGCGTTTTTAATAGCTATTTTGACCAAGAGCAGAGAGTCTGTCTTCTTCCAGATCTTGCCAAATTCAGCATCCTGCATTATGCTGGCTGTCAGCTCTGGGAATTATAGTTTAGGGATTTCCCCTGCTTCAAGTAGGTAAGTTACTGAAACTAGTGGCTAGCAATCTACAGAGCTAAAGCCTCTACTTTTAGTTACTGTTAGTTCCTATATGGATTCTGGAAAGGGAAATTAGATATAAGAAATGCTTTCTCATTTACTCCTCTCAATGGAGTCATCTCTTCTGTTGCCTCAGAGATGGTGCATCCTGTGTTATGTAAATCTTTTGGCCAAGAAGAAGGGCATTCTGATTAGGATTGGGAATAATTTATTTGGTTCACATTTTTAAAGTGAACTTATTAGAATGCAAAATAGAAATCTGGCCTTTATAGACTGTGCACTTCTCCAAGTTTGCAATGATGTCCTTGCCTTCGAAGCAACAAATTACAGGTAATCCTTCATTTATGACCATAATTGAACCCAGAATTAAGGCTATCAGATGTGGCAGTCATTAAGCGAGATGTGCACATAATCACCTTGCTTAATGACCACAAACCCCACTCTCCCCATTGCAGTTGTTAAGTGACTGCGAGTCAAGAAAAGCATAGAGTGGTTCATGGGATACAGAAGCTCAGGGAGGGCTAGTGCAGTCCCAGGCCCACATTGTAGCATCTCCCGAGCTCACACACAGCTTGATCCAGGCCTCCCAAGGCCTCACCAGACAAAGTACCCAGTGCTTTGCTTCTCACCTCACTAGGCCCCACAACCTTGGGCCTCCTCCCCATGTTATGCCTTGGTCCATGGGGCCACATACAATGGACACTGTAATACTTTCAATAAAGGTTTTGTAGTACTGCCGATCTAACATGTTTTTTTTTGTATTTTAAAATTGTCTTTTTCAAATGTATTGCTAATAATTTGAAATAAGACTTAATCTTTAAGAAAAGCCTCCCTTTTAGAAACTAGGACTAGGAAATTAGGAAACCCTTGATACATTGTAGATAACGTATTTTTTATTTTCAGCTGTTCTCAAAACTCCAGGAACAAAACAATTTTCAAATCTAGCATTGGAAAGTGCTGAGAATGTATTTTAGCCATAGCCATTCTGATGTTTTTCTCTTGCAAATGTTTTTTACTTTTATTCAGAATACAACGCTTTTTTCAATCCTAATTGATCACATATTATTAATTATTCTGATGTAACTGGACAGATGACTTTTCCTTACCCAATCAAAATGTTCTTTAGTACTTTTTTATTATGCAAACTATAAAAGGGAAGGTGTGATTTCTCCCTTTGTTCTCTCTCGTGAAATCAATAATATAGAGAAACCTTTTTAATAGAAACATTCAAATTAAATCATAAATCAAATGATCTTCCTTGTATCTGGGTCATAATTGGGGTCTAGCACTTATCTAGAAGCCATATTTGGCCAACAGTCCTCCCTCCAAAATGGCACCCACTTCAAGGACAGCACTACCCAGCCTCTGTATAGGAAGGCCTTGTGGCGGATCAGCCACTTCTTTCCCAATCTCCCAGATCGCCTTGAGAAAGAGAAGTGGCTGATCTGCCATGCAGACTTCCTATTCAGTGGCTGTGCTGTGCTACGCTGTCCTGGAAGAAATGCCATTTTGGAAGCTGCTGCAATTCTTACAATTTGAGAATTGCAGCCCCTTCCCAAATGCCATCCACTTCAAGGAAGGCTGCATGGTGGATCAGCCACTTTTCCTTCCCAAAGGTCATTTTCTGAAAAGATAAGTGAAGCAAGGTGCGATAGGGTAAGGAGGGGGACAAGACCCAAGGATATGGGATCTAGTGGGTTGGGAAGCAGGCCCAAGGCTTTGGGGACTGAGTCAGGTGGAAGATAGCCCCAAAGGACCCAGCAAGGTAAGATGGGGGAGTAGATAGGGTGGGAACAGCTGCACCGTCCCTGTGATTGGTTGTCAGCTCCCAAATGTTATCTCTATGACTGCAGGGACAGTCCTAACTTCAGGTACAGGTCGTAAGTCCCATCATTCAGTGCTGTTACAATTTCAAACAGCTACGGAACAAATTTTTGCACTACGTGTAAGAATTTGCAGACAGAAATAGATTGATCTATGCATCTATCATATGGACATGTCTGTTGCCAAACAACCTTTGATCACAGAAATGCATATGATTGTACAAAAAACAGAAGCAACAACCAAGACTGCAGTCCTATACTTGGCTCTGTTTCATATACATAAATACAATTTGGACAGGAGGGAGGATAACTTCAATTTTTCTGTAAAATTACCAGCTATTTTAGTATACTAGATTGTTAATTTTAATACTCCCAATATTTTTCATTTTCTATATAGAAAGTACATGTTAGGCTTAGCCAATGTATACCTTTTCCAGAATATCCTTGGATTCCTTGGTAATCCAACGAGGGTAATGAGGAGTATCTACTCGTATTGATTCAAATAACTCATCTTCATCATCACCATGGAAAGGAGATTGTCCAATCAGCATCTCGTACAACAAAACTCCAAATGACCACCAGTCTACAGAAAATGTATATTTCAGGCCTTGCAAGATCTGTGGCAAATGTAAGAAAAGACAGAAACATGAAATGCAGCCAAAGGCCTCATATATGTATATTTGTGTGTGGTTTTTCCCTTCCATAATAGAAGGATCAGCAATAGTAGGCGCATCCTCTGATGTGATAACTGAATTAAAATGTAACCAACATTCTAAAAACACACTACAGCAATATTTGGACTCATTCCCTTCTCTTGAATAGAAAAGTCCTAAGCGTTTTGGTTCTTTTTTAATTGAAGTCTATAGTTATACCTAGATTCTGATTAACTGAGGCTAATTGTAGCTGCAACACAGTGAATAAAACTGACTTATTTCAATAAATTGATTTCAAAATTAAATATTATTCGGCTCAAATGTAATGTTCGTCACTCAGCTACTGATTTCCCTGTCACTTTGCCAAACACAAATAGGGATAGAAGTATGGATCTAAAACTTTACAAAAACAGATCATATTTATTGTAACTGAATGCAACTGTAAATATTTTCAAAGCAGATATCATTTCATGCTCTGTGACCATAAAAATGAAAACACTTTGCAGCGCCCTACATTTGGAGTAGAAGTCATATATAATACCACACCCATGCAGAGAAAGATTTCTAAATACTCAAATGAGTACATGTGCATGCCTTACTTCAGGGGCTATATAATCTGGAGTACCACAGAATGTTGTTGCTTTGTTTTCTCCAAAAACATTTTCTTTACACATCCCAAAGTCAGCTATTTTGATATGGCCTTCTTTATCAAGCATCACGTTGTCTAATTTGAGATCCCTGTAGGAAAAAAATCCATTGAAGAATTAAAATAATATTTACCTAAAATATCCGTCTTACATAACTGACCCACTTAAAACAGTTTCCAGACTATCTATACCTCTGTAGCACCCTCATACCATCAAAATCTGTCAGAAAAATACCTTAATTTCAGCAGTATTCCCACTCTTAATATCTTGAAAACAAGCTAATGCTAAAGAACTGAAAAATATTGCCCCTGCCACTTCTGGAGATATTACCATCTTGTAAAAATCCAAAGGGTTATGGCTCTTCAAATTCCAAATTCTGCTGATCCAGACTTAAAACCTGAACTCAGCAGCCATTTTCCTGATAGAATAAGTAGAGGTTCTCAATGTAAAAGCCAAAGCCTATTTTTGAAATTAAAATGACTCTAGCATGACTGTTTCTTTAACTTTGCTGGCCAGCAAGGTTTCTCTGATTAAGTCAGGTTGAGAGCAAAGCTGTTTTCTAGATCTACAGCATAAACTGAAATTGTGCTTTTGAGAGAAGGCCAGTCCAATTTAATATAAGCTGAAATGTGAACTATCTCCTTTGCCATTCTAGTAAAGATAAAGTGCTACAGTCTTGGGGCTAAGTGCCTGGCAATTAAGAATGTGAAACAAAGACTCTTTTATGTAATGTAAATAATAGCTTTATCCATCTTGCCAATGAGATAAATGTAAGAAAATAATTACAGATTGTTCTCAAGGGTTTTCTGAATTGCCATTTTTAACACCTCTGAAATAGAATCAAAATTTTAACAGCAAACAATTCCTTGTGACATATATTACATTGTATTAATCACAGATCCTACCAATTCCTCAGTAAGGCATAATGGTTAAAATATTTTATGAGACTCTTAAGATCAACAAATCACTCACCTATAAATTATGCCTTTACTGTGAAGAAACTCCAAGCCACACACTATTTCAGCACCATAAAACCTGAAATCAAGCAAAAACATTCTCAAACGATGTATAGTATTAGAATATTGCCTTAATAATTATAATTATATAATATCATAACATATCAATAATGTCCTTTTAACAATGTGTTTAGCTACATTTCCAGTCATACATTTCCAGTCATTTTTAGAAACCTTTCCCCATCAGTTTAATGTTATAGAATCTGCTTGACATGGCTTCCTCAAATTGCCTTCCCAACTGTATCAGGCTATTAATATGCTTCAGTAATTAAAATCCTCCTATCTAATCTGGCTCCAGACAATCATTTCTCCTTTTCAGCTCCCATCCTATCCAAGCCTTTTGCTTTACACAACTAAAAAGCAGCTCTTCTTACATACAAGCAAGCGTTTGTTTTAACGCAGAAGGGGGTAGGCTGTCTTGGAACATTTTTTTTAATTAAAAAGAGTTAAACCAGAATTTCTAATTAATAAAAAAATTTTTGCATGGCCTGAAAAGGAAATGGGATACACCACTATTATTTTATTTTTTTCTCAGGAATTGTATTTTTTCCTCTTTCTTTCTTTGTTCCTTTTAAGTCAATGTTGACTCCTGATGACTGTCTGAACTAGTCTGTGCAGTCTTCTCAGGAGTGGCTTGTCATTGCCTCCTTCCCAGGGCTGAGGGAGAGTGACTGGCCCAAAGTCCTCAGCTGATTTTAGGCTGAAGATGGGACTAGAACTTCCAATCTCCCAGCTCCTATCTAGTGCCTATCCAAACTTGTCTTCATTTCTTAATAGTCCAGGAATGCTTCAGTCAACCTAAATGTTTTGCTTGTGTCTAAAGTAATATGTCAGCAGCCCAGATTTGATTTGGAGGGTTTACTTAGAATGATAATGTATTTAAGTAAACTTTATTATTAAGTAAAACTGCCCTATTACTAACTTCTTTGTAAGCTTTATTGGCAGTTTAAAAAGCCCTAATTGTGGACATGTTTGACAAAAAGAATGGAACAATTTACAAATGTGTTAATGGATTGGATTAGAACTGGCAATGCTGCAGAGAGAGAAACAAAGCCTGCATTATAATGAATAGGTCTGATTAATGCTGTGGGATTCAGGAATGCTAGCCTAGAGACTTTGTGAAAATATCTAAATTTTGCGGGTAATAATTTAAACCTTTCTTTCAATAAGTCTGCTTCTAATAAGTTTCTGAAAACAAAAGCACTTCCTCCCTCTATTATGCAGAGAATTTAATAGCCAAACTGAAAGATCTCGTAACAATATTTCCTTTTATTAAATTTTATGTAATCATTATGTAAAACTTAATGGGTTTTTTTCTGCAACTTATATTAGCAGTGAAGATGCAAACCTGAGGAAAGTTTCTGCTCATTTTTTTCTTCGACTTATACTTCCTACAATTTTTCCCTACAACAATAACCCTGGAAAGTAGGTTGGGCTGAGTCACCCAGGTAGCTTTCAAGACTGAATGTGGACTTGGGCCCTAATCTCCCTACTCCTAGCCCAATACCCCTACTCCACACTAGTTTTTTCTGCACAAGTTAATAACTATATCTTCTTTCCTTTGCAGAAGTTCCAGCCCAACATATCTGGAGGGCAATAGCCGGGAATTGCTGCCCTGTTTAGTGCACTTTAAAAATACCACCTTAAAGAAACATTATGAGCTGACAATTCTAACACTTTTGGAGCTCCTTCAAATACATCCATTGGCCCTTCCAAAGCACATTTGCTTGCACAGCATTTCAGCCTACGCTTAGGTGCTTAACTCTTGGGAGAATATCCACATCTCTTATTCTCAGGAAGACTGAAGAAGAGGTGGCTGGGAATGATGTTCTCTTTCAGTTGACCTGAGGCTTAAGTGAGTGCGGGAACCAGGCTATTCGATGAAGAAACAGATGCTTCTCAGCAGCGTGTAAAAATATCTATGAGGTGGGTGAAGGGAGTCCTGGACAGAGAAAACAGCAAAGGGGTTTGTCTGGAAGTTGAGCCATGACAACTGGACTTATTTGCTTGTTAGTTTGAGAGTAAGAATAAGTCCTTTTGCCATGAATCAACTTCCAGGCAATTCTACCTGAATGACTGAGAATCTTTATTAACATATTACCACATGCTTTGGGGAGGAAACCATGAAGTTGGTGCGGGAACGCCCCTAGAATTTTACGAATTAGTACATTCCAATGTCTCTCTGCCTACTCAGATTCCCCTAACCAACTTGTTCAGACTGAAAAAGCGGATAAGCAGTGAAACGTCTCAAACCAACAAGAAAATAAGTCCAGTTGCCATGACTCCAGACAATTCTACCTGGACGACCGAGAATCTTCATTGATGGCAAAAGGTTTTGTTCATTCAGGCTCTTAACATTTTTTAAAAAATGAAAAGATTTTAAATTTCTAGTTTCTTCCTAGTTTAGGTAAGTTTCCATTTTATTAGTTTATTATATACTTTACTTTGTTCTCAGGATATAAAAAGGTATAAACATTTTAGGTAAATCAATAGTCTTCATGATGAATTCTTTTTGTTATGTTCCACTACCTCACACATATACACAAATATGTCAAAATATGAGAATGCATTGTTACAACAACTTACACCAAGGGCTTTATTTGTATGAATTATGCTCCAGTGATTCTTGAGATAATGTGTCTGGTTCAGTAAAACTATTTAAATTGACAAAGACTTGTAGCAATTATTGTGATCATTTTTTTTGAATATTTAGTTTCTGATAAAGGAAATGTCCTGCTGATTTTGCAGATACACAACTTCTCTTGAATTTTACTTTATTCTTTATCTCAAGTACTTCCCCTTTCACCTTCTACTTTCTCTACAGAAGGAGTTTGCAACTGCACCCAGAGATATCAGATGTTTCCAACCACAGTCCAAACCAAATGCCTTTCATTTTATGAGTGGGATGGAACCTTTAAAGTGGTTTACCCATGTAAAAATCCTTCCTTAAGCCAATCTAACTAGCCTTCAGCAACCCTGATGTGAAGCTCTCCAACCTTGCTGGGTCTCTCCTTTCCAGCATTTCCAACATAGCATATCAAGAGGAAACTAGCTGGAAAAAGCTGCCCTGCTTTGTGCGCTTTGAAAATACCACCTTGAAGAAACCTTGTGGACTAGCAGCTGATATGGGAAATAATTTTTAGAGGGATTATGTTGCAACCTCCCTCATCCCCAAGGGCTTTTGTTGTCTTCCCCAACTTCCTCTCCCTTACTGACCTTTCCTGAAATTAAAGAGGCAAAGGCCAGGCATGACTTTGTCTAATGTGGCAATTGCTCTCTCCAAACGATTATTTGCAGATTCTGTCCCATTAAGCTCACACAATATCATTTCCTGTTGGTACACACTAATCTGACATTTTTCTGGGTCACCTGCAAGGGTGAGGAATTTTGCAATAGTTCTGCTATTTCTTGAGCAGGCTATTCCAGTCATTAGTTATGAGGAGGAGAAGTTGAGCCCTCGGGCACCCCAACAAGAGAAGGTATCTGCAGCAGAGAGTCAGATAACATCAATTTGTTGATGATAATCAGCTTGTCCTTCCCTACCAACAAGTAAAGGAAATCTTGATTCTGTGCTGGAAATCTGTCAGGGTCTAGCTGGGGAAAAAAGAACTTCCTTGTCCAGCACCTTAACTGCTACACCAATCTGGGTCTCTAACTGACAGACCTGCTTTTCAGGCCTCAAATAAGTAGCTCGGTAATTAATGCTTCACCTAAGGTAAAATAAGTCCACAGCCTACCAGAATCCAGATGTAAATACTAAGTGTCCTATTTTTTAAAAAAATTGGGTAATTAAAAATGTTTGATCTTTCTAATATTATTTCTACAGTTCTGGGCTACTGTTCATGATGAGGTATCACTCTTTCCATCTCTTATATGTACCTTTGTTTCCCCATAGATTTTCACTATTCATTAAAATCAAAATATTGATTTTTTTGGGTTAGTTTTTATCTTCTTTAAAATTTTAGTAAAGATAAGATATAGATATGTAGATATAGATATATATGAGTCTAATTATTTCATTATTTCCCCCTTCCTATTACTGTTATAAATCAAGGACTGGGTCTTTGATTAATCTTCTAAAGAATATAGTTGTCAGCAAGTCAAAACATGAATGTCCTGGAAAGACCAGGCTTGACAGAGCATTAGGTTAATTAAAATCTCCCATTACTGCAGTTTACTTCTGATAAGCATCATTTATAGCTTTTTGATTTAACAGGCAATGACAGAATGTGTTTTTAAACAATTCTACAGTATTGTAACCAGATACTACAATGATACAATACTGCCAAAACAATTCATTGGGATTTCTAAGCAGCTGTTGATTTGTTTAAGGTATGCTGCAATTTTTCTCCTTTTATATTATTTCAGTATTTTGTAATTTATTATTTTATTATTGGTGTTTCTATGCCACTCTAAGCCAGAATAGAACTGAGTAGAGTGCATTGAGCATATGAAACTTTTTCTGCATTTGTCTCCCTTATTCCTGTCACCCATGACCCTAGAGTACAGTTGTAATAGCCATTACTCGCTGTCCTTGCTTTGTTTAAGTGACTATTTTAATTATCATAAAAATGGAAAAAAATACCCAGTAGCTGCCTAGATGATCTTTATGATAATTATATGTTATTTCTAGGATTAGAAGCAGCATGTCTCTCAACACCAACTTCTGAAGAATATGAGCTTTTCATAAGAATGGTATTGTTAAGCATATGTCTATGCCTAGATTTTGAAGAACCATCTGATTTGTCACTATGGCAGCTGAATGCTAGATCAGTCATTGTTCTGATCCAGAAAGAATCTTTGAGATTAATAGACTATGTTATATAGGCATAGAAAGTTGTTGTTGTTAGTTGTGAAGTCGTGTCCGACCCATCATGATCCCATGGACAACGTTCCTCCAGGCCTTCCTGTACCATCCCCCGGAGTCCATTTAAGCTCATGCCATCCAGCCACCTCATTCTCTGCTGTCCCCTTCTTCTTTGCCCTCAACTGTTCCCAGCATTAGGCTCTTCTCCAGTGAGTCCTTCCATTAGGTGGCCAAAGTATTTGAGTTTCATCTTCAGGATCTGGCCTTCTAAAGAGCAGTCGGGTATAGGTATAGAAAGTAGCATACTCCTTATCTATTTAATTAATTTTCTCCTTCATATATCTTAAACACTTGGGCTTGTATATTTCTTAAAACTCCACATTATGTTGTTAGAACTTACGTAGCTCTGAAAAGATCGAAACGACCTTTGTCCTGTATGTGGAACATTAGATCTCCACCATTGAGGAACTCCATAACAAAGAACAAATGTTCCTATTTACAAATAAGAGGAGAAAATATTAGCCTTCTCACAGAACTGCAGCTGCAGCATGAACATACAGTTTTTCAAGTGAGTCCAATCAGATATGGTGAAAATATCTTGCTGAAAATCTTTACAATAGTGTCAGACACATAAAAAAACAAAAAAACGGGAAGGCACAGTCTCCACTAATTTGTGTAGCTCAAAACAAAAGTTTTGAAACAAAAGTTTTGAGACATGAAATTCCAAGCAAAGGAGCTGTAGCCTTCACTACCCGAATTCCTTGAAGAGAACACCATTAGCATACAGATTGAGGGAGGGGGTCTGCAAATACTTTTCCCAAAGACATCCAAACCTGGTTTGAAACCCAAGCTATTTATACATAAAGATAATGTTCCACCATTTAGCTTTATATTGTGATTATTCAAAGTTATGGATACTAATAGAGATTCTGCTGAAAATGCATGAGAAAACAAAAATTTAACTTGACATTTATAATTATACATAATTAAAAAAAAATATAAATATGATTCCTTCCCAAACATATATTTAATTTAATTGTATTACTTTAAAATGCACAATTCAACAAAAACATATGTGAGTCTGGATGCCACTCTTAAAATTTTTGGAACGTGCATGTGCTCTCAGGGGGTCTTAAATTCTGCATTTCTGTCTTAACTAAATTTTAGTATTCATCAAATAAGCCTCCAATACATTGTCAGTATCTATCATATCAAAAAAGATAATTGAATGTTGCACTGTACCTTAGTCTGAAAAGTGCAATAAAGATGTGTAAGAAATGGGTTTTCCCACGCAAGTGCTAAGACCCGCTTTTCCACCATGGTACACTCCACATCATCATCAATAAGTACCACGTCTTTTTTCAAAGCTTTTACTGCAAAAAATTCATTCTTCCCCTTAAGCTCCGCCAGTAGTACCTGTGAAGTGGAAGATAGACAGAATGTAGTTAAATGTAGGAGCTTGTCCAAATATTAAATTCCTGAAATTGTCTTTTTGTTATGTTACTGGGATTATACAGTCCATAAGTAATCAGTAATTGTATTTATGTCACTAACTAGGTGGCAACATCAAAATGATTCTCCCTGATCTCAGAAAGCTAAACATGATGTCCAGTTAGAGATCTCCAATAAATCCAGGGCTGTAGAATAGACTGAGAATTTTAAAAAAAATTGAGATAAGGCAATAACAACTATTTCAGTGGCACTGTGTGTGTGCGTGTGTGTGTGTGTATGTGTGTGTCTCTGGAGTTAAGCTCCATTGAAATATTATTTATTTTTATGAAGTCTATTGACTCTGTCTGTCTGGTCCCAACAACTAGGGACAAGTTGTCAAAAATCCTCTGGCCCTGTGAGGTTCATGGACAAGATGACAGGCATTCTAGGTGGTTTCCTGCAATGTTTTAGAATACCCCCCCAACCCCAGTAGCAAGCTGAGTTTCTTCTGCCAAATTCTTACACATCCAAAAATAATAAAACAATGTAACAATAGTAATAGTTTATTTATAGGAGATCTTAAATATTTAAATGTATAAGGACATTTTAGCAAGCCTCAAAATTGCAGAATGTATATTCAAGTTTTATTTC
Organism: Oxyrhabdium leporinum; assembly: GCA_032468155.1. NCBI lineage: Eukaryota > Metazoa > Chordata > Lepidosauria > Squamata > Cyclocoridae > Oxyrhabdium > Oxyrhabdium leporinum. The sequence continues at coordinate 21,807 of JANHFL010006974.1, read as the reverse complement.
TAAGGAAACCGCATTTCAAAGCAACACTACAGAAAAGACTTCTTGCTAGCTGATGGGTTATAGAAACAGAATTTTCCCAGATATGTTAAGTTCTATCAAACTGGACAAAAGTAATGAAACGGAAGAGTTTTATACATTTGTATTTTTTCTATGTAGAATAAAATTGCATGAAGTAAAACATCCACTTCAAGACAAAGCTGATATTTCATTGTATGGTAGTTACCGTATTTTTCGGAGTATACGATACACTTTTTCCACCCACAAAAATGGATGAAAATGTCTGTGCGTCTTATACAGCAAATGTTGCTGAAGCCCCGCCCATCCATCCGTCCACACCCTTTGGCCTCTGCCTCCCAGCAATTTGCTTCCTTGCAGAAAACAGCAAACAGCCTGTTTCAGCTTGAGCACAGCTTGATTAGCACAAGCAACTGATTGTCAGTTGGATCGGCCTCCTGACAATCAGCTGTTTCAGGCTGCATTACCTATTGCTGCCTCTGTGTTCTCCATTTTCAGCCTCCACATCCCATTTTCAGCCTTGCGCACCCCGTTTTTGGACTCCAGGTGCCCCGTTTTTGGCCCATTCTGGGCAGCAGGGATTGGAATGGGCAGAAAATGGGATGCAGAGGCCAAAAACGGGAAGCAGCAATAGGCAATGGCAATCCCAGCAGCCTGAAACAGCTGATTGTCGGGAGGCTGATGCAACTGACAATCAGCTGCTTGTGCTAATCAAGCTGTGCTCAAGCTGAAACAGGCTGTTTGCTGCAAGGAGGCAAATTGCTGGGAGGCAGAGGCAAAAATAAATCCCCTTGTTTTCCTCCCCAAAAGCTAGGTGTGTCTTATACTTCGGAGCATCTTATACTCTGAAAAATACAGTATATACCAAAACTTTGAAAGAACTTTCTTATATCAATTCAACAGAATATTATTTATTAAAATTCTAGTTGAGGAAATTCATACTAGACACTTTCAATTGAAACTTGCATTGGAAATTAATACATGTTTATACTGAATGCTGAATGCAGTTTTTAATGTACAAAGGGCTGATCAGTTCTGTCACTGATCAATTTCAAATATGCCACATCATCAGTGCTTTACAGTCTATATGCTCAAAAAAATAAAAATAAAGAATTTAAATAGGTATGTGCATATGTAATTAAACATATTAAATTAATCCAAAATAAAATATTTTTGCATTACTAGACAGTAATTAAATATTTTATATAGAAAATAGATACTTTAACGACAATGCATCTTCAACTTACCTTTCCAAAGCTTCCTTTTCCAAGAACCTTATGGAATGCAAAACTATCTAAGTTGAATTTTCTCCTAGTCGATAGTCGTGAGGATGATCTTCCCTCCCACAGCTTATCATATTCACAATTATCTTCAAAGACAAAATGAATAATTTTTGTTATTTTATTTAAATATTTTTATAGCACTTAGACCTCATAAGATATTCTATGTAGCTTCCATTATTACTAGCACAAGTATATGCATGTGCATTTTTGAAACTATAATTAAGGAGTGATAATATTTCAGAAATATCCTGTGTACTTGTGGTTTATAAGTATATGGATTCTAAACCAATTATATGTTTAGTGAGTTGTGCATTTTTACTTAAACTGTCAAAGTTTTAAGCATTGACAAAATGTGTGATTTGATCTTCTTTTATTAATATAGGACACCTTGAGAGACAGGAACAATTTTACCTAGATTTCATTATGCCATCCTTCTGTTTACATAACATGTAGCAACTGCAACAATACCTGCACTCTAGGGAAAGCACTACCCACAAGAATAAAGTATAAATAAAGCCATCAACCCAGTTTATAGCAGTTTCCTCTCTTATCCTCTAACCCAGCACTCTTTAGATTCTTCAGACTAAACAGCAAAACTCCCTTGCAATTCAAAATAGCATATTCATCATGCCAACAGAAGAATTGGCACCCACTGGCTGCTGCTTGGGACACCTTCTAGACAAGCCCAGGTGGGAGAGAGACAAGATGGAAGAAAGTCTGAAGCCAAAATAATGTTCTAGCAAAGAAGATTCTTATAATTCTTTATCCAATCCCACAAGACTTCAATTAAGCTGACTAGCCTTTGGCAGAGATGTCTTACAAAGCCACACTAATTCTTGGAGCACAATCTATCTGTAAAGGCATTAAACCAAAATCAATTCAAGTTTAAAAACACAGCAATTTGAACTGATCTGTTCTGATGCAGAATAGTTATGAAAAAGAGTGTTGGCTCTTCATATACTTATGAAGTAACAACATTATTTTTAAAATAAAAAAAAATACATATGCTATTATTTTAACGTGGATTCAACTTTAAAAAAAAATCATACAAAATATTGGTTGTATTCTTGTACTGAGTTTGTTATATATATTTAAATATTTCTAAACTGTCATTGCTGTGCAACTCCAGGGAGTGAATAACATTAAAATATAAAATCTACAATGTAAAATACAATGTAACATGAGGAATTGTATCTTCAGAAGATGTCAATTATCCAGTTGAATTAAAACCAGTACAGGAATTTCACAGAACACATGCCTGAGCAGAAAAAGCTATTCTGGTTGATGTTAAAATAGTATTTACAAGAAGGGGCTTTCAAAATGAAAAGAAACATTTTATTTTTACCTGGCATATCTACACGAAAGCCTTTAGGCTTCTTGTCAAAATCCTGATAAATTCCAACACTTTCTACTGATCCTGAATCAGATTTTCTGATAGACTTCTGGAAAGAAATATATACTCAATTATTTTAGTATCAACGTACATGATTATTTTTCTTATAGCTATGGCCAAATGTTTAAATAAGTATCGGTACTGACATTAGCAAACTAAAGGAAGCTTTCCCTTTCATTATAAGTAAGTTTGGATTTCTTATCTTTAACGAATAATAATGTAGGATTTAAAAAGTTACTGCATTTATTTTCATAGCTAATAAACTCCACAGATTTCTTCATGATAACACTTGTGAAGGCACAGGAGTATTTTTATGAGAAATAACAAATGTCCTGTTCATACAAGCTGTACTTGCATGTAGAGGTGTTTTTTTTAATAGTAATGTGTGAATAAGGGTACTCATATTACATATTATACAAACAATTATTTACAGATTTCAGAAGAGATTCATAGTACAGTATGTAAGGTGGGCAGTTTTCAAAATTCATTACTGCCAAAGCCTCAACTGACCTATATATTTTTCATATAGACTTTACAGATAATCCTCAATTTATGTCCACATTTGGGATCAGAATTTTGGTCCTGTGTTATAAATCAAGGCACCCACAGGACAAAAATATTTTTTTTTTACCATTTTTGCAGCAGTTATTAGGTTAACCACATGCCGTAAGTCCAAACCATGTTATTGTTAAATGAATCATATAGTAGCTAAGCAAAATCATTCTCCTGAATGGTGGAAACAAGCAAAACATGTCTCAAATTGCACTTACATGGGATACTATAAGTGATTATAAATGCCAATTTGTTGGGTTCGCTCATCACTTTACAATGGCCAGAAGTGTTTTCCTAGGCAGTTGTAATTTCAAACATGTAATGTCATTAAACAACAACTTGTTAGTCAAAGGCTACTTAACTAAAATTATTAATTTTGTTTTTTCTCCCCCTCTTCCCCATTTTCAATTATTCAGATCCTATCTCTCATTGCCTAGGGCATCAGATTTCTTCAAGTAATTTTATATCCTTTTTCTGCTGCTTTCAGGTTCTTACAAAATTCACATTTGAACATGACACAACCGCACAACATGTGATATTAGAGGTTGCAAAGGGAACACCAGTTGGCTCCACATATATAGACATTTTCCATGAAATTAGCAATATGTTTCCAAATTTAAGGGTGGAAATCAAGCTCAGTGAAATTAATGTGAGTTTTGTACTGAGTTCACTTAGAGAACAGACTTTTGATAGTTTATTCTCAGTCCTCAAGTAATAATATAAAGTTAATAGAATAACTTCAGTTCTTATATGATTCTTTGGTTTTACTTTTATGCTTTAAGGAGTTAATTCAAATAATAGTTTGCTGATTTAGATACAATGGCGAATTGGGATTTGATGAAATCATGAAATATTGTATGAGCTCAACTAGGATAGGGGGCAAAGGAAAGGGACAAAGGATTAGAATGAGGCATATTTTTGTTATTATTCCTCATCGTGATTATCATTTATCGAGTGATAATTTAGAATAGGAAGCAGCTGAATAGCCAATACAGATATGAGCAAAGTCTTACCACAATTCTGCAATGTATCTAAAACAGGAAGGTTTTTAAAAAATCATTATCATCATCATTATCAAGGTTAACATATAAGCAACATTTATAATATAGCATTATAATTTGGAATTCAAAATTGGATTTATTTACAGATTTAAATGTACATGTGAGGGAACAATACCAACCTGACTAACTTGATTTAAAGCTTCTGCCAATAATTTTTGATTGATTCCACATAGATTTGCCACTTTCTTTTGACATTTATGGTGCACATTCATTCCACACTCTAAAGAAAATAGTTTATTATTGATAAAAGTAACAAATAACTTGTAAGCATATCAATCATCTAGTATTTTTTAAACCAATTATTAAACTGGAAGTGATTACCTTGTTGTGTTCTTTAACTGAATCCAAATATACATTTTTTCTACTTTCAGTATAAAAAGAAGAAAAATGCACTTGCTGAACCACCCCACCCCACCCCCGACAAAAGGTTTTGGTTTTGAGATCATTTGTGTATTTTTATTTGTAAATACTGTTGCAAGTTGTCTAGTCTAATAAAATCATATCTATTTCGTATTCCATAAAATGTATTTGTTAATTTGATTTGTAGCTTGCCTTGCACAGATTTTTTTTCTTTCTATTTTAAACCTTTAATGATTGAAAATAAAGACTGTACCTTCACATTTTAATCCTTGTTTTACTAGTCCCCAGAGAAGACTACCGCAATGGTCGCAGAAAGTAGGGCTCATATAATTGTAAACTTTGAACCTGTGAGGCATATCAATATGAAAGCGCTCCTTCTGAAACTGAAGATACATTTATATTAAAACAAAGGATAAACAACAACCCTTTTCCTCCCATGATAACCAAGTTTCCAATGCCAAATCTAGTTAAACAGTTATGTAACTGCTGAAAAATTGATGTACATCTATCATAGTCAGATATTTATAAATCTCTTTATTTATTGAAAATACAGTTTACAGCCTACACAAGCAATATATTTATCAAAACATTTAGTGTATTGTTCTGTTCACCATGCTACGCTAACATTCTTTTCAATGTTACACTTCTGTTTAAATCCTTTTGAAATCGCAAGGATATTCCAGTAATTCACTTCAATGAGCTTTTAGAGCTGGGTTTCTTTGAAAATACGGGGCATCAAGTTAGCATTCTAAAAATCACAACTTCATATATTTTCAGGGGGCAGGTGTGGGGAAGCAGACAATGTTGGCAAAGAAGCAATACATCTGATCAGTTCCACAGAGGTTAAAAAAAATCAGAATATAGGCTCCATATCAGGGAAACAAAATTTGGCATTCTAAATGTAAAATATGCAAATCTTTCTTTAATAAATAATTTCAAGCATGTTCTATCCACTTGTTGCTGCCTAGATTTCAGTTTGCGGTAAAGGATTATTGCAAGACCTAAATCCCAGCAGCCACAAGAGCATTCTTGAGAATGCGATGCTACCTGAATTCATGCTTATACCAGCAGAATCTTTCATGCATTTTATTTTTTTGTGACTTTTTAAAATATCCAGATTTTTTATTAACATTTTAATCCATTTTTGTGGTCTATGATCCCCACCAAATTGGTTTTTATTCTTATGTTTCATTATTAAATTGCTTAGAAGTAGTTAAAAAAATTTCTTGCCATGCTATATTGAAAAATAAATAACTCTAGGAAATTTAGTTTAGATAATTGCATTAAGTATTTTGCTAGTGCTTTTGCCTATTTCAAACAGAGCCAAAATGAGTGACTGGACAGTCCCTGTTTGTCATACCCATTTTTCGGTGTGCTTTTTCCATTCAAGGACCAATCATTGATCAATCCATCCACATAATGCTGATTCTAAGAAAACTGCACATTCTTTGTATACTGTAATTTAGGGTGTGACTGAACTACAGGAGCAATGAGGTCTTGATCTAATGAACTAATGGTCAAAGGTAATCCATTTTAAAAAGATTGTTTGAAGAGTTATGTTTCTGGGTCACAGAGACCAGCCAGTGTTTACAAAACTGAATCCATGCAAGGTCTGCGAACAGAATGCAGTTTCCTGGAATTTCTTTGAGGACTTTTGTATAATCTCTTATGAGCTCTGTTTCATATCCAGTGTGTGAAAAAATTTAAAAGTGACATTTTACATTATGTTTGTAAATGGTTAGGTTCTTGAAGTAAGGATTTTTTCCAAAAGATATGGAAAATATCTACGTTGTTTTGTCTCTGCTCTATATAGGCCCTTTTTCTTTTTTCTTTTTAATTTTTGATAACTTAGCTTGTATGAAAGGAAACGTTAAATAAAAGACAGTTATAAACAAATTAAACATGTGTAAATATAAATTCAGAGTTTCTTTTAAGATTTTTTTGGGTCAAAGAATAAACATTACTTAATATGTAAGATACTGTATTACTTACCATTGTATCTCTACTGTTTGCTGCAGTTCCAGTACATCTCCCAATGATTTTATCAATGCACTTTTTGTGAATAGCAGCATTACATTCTTCAAAACAACAGTAACAAAAGGTGAAAAAAAATAAATTTCATCTTTTGGGAAAAAACCAGGGGATTTAATAACCCCACAAATTATAATCAATTGACACTTAAATCAATATTGCTATGTCACAAAACAGCAAATTAAATTATTTTGTTATTTTCATTTAGTTTCTGCATTATAATTTTGTTTACCTTGGTGGTAATAATATTTTTGTTATTATGACATGATTTCATTATGTACAATAAACTTATTTTTCAGATATAGTTTAACCTTTTATAATTTGCCTCAGTAAACTATTGTTTCTAAAATCTCTAGTTTCTAAAATTTCAGTCAGCATATCAGTATTTACTAGCTAGTATTTCTTCTGAGCAAAACTGAAATTAATGATTGAAATTATTCATGGACCCCAAAATAAAAACTGATGCAGCATACTTACGTCTACATTTATACCCTTGCTTATTTAGCCCCCTATAAAAGAAATAGACAGAAAAGAACAGTGAATAGAAGAAAATCTTCACATCTGAGTAGCAGAGAGTAGCTGATTAGTCAGAACCATGTTTACAAAGCTTATTTCTTTCTAATTCATATTTGTATATACTCTCCTCTAAAGGAGCAACAGATTTCTCTAAAGGAGCAACAGATTTTTGAAGTGACATATGCTGATAAAAAACACTAATTTCACAACTGTCCTGGATCAGGACAACGATCTCAAACAAGAAAGTTCAGTTCAACAGAAAATGGTAAACTAAGTGCACACTGAAATAAATGGTAAAAAATGAACTTTTAGTCCCAAATGTAGGATGGAAGCACAAAGAATAATTATTGTCCTGTGTGCACTCTTCCCAAGTGCTGTTGCTTCTCTAAAGATATTTTTATCTAGAAGCTATTACAAAACTAAGACTACTAAATTTTAAACAAGTAGATTTTAACAAAAGCAACTGCCCGAATCAGATTTCATTATTAACGGTGACATTTTAGAGCCATTTTGAAATAGGATTTTAGAGAAATTCTACACTGAGTTTTGATAAAAATAAGAATGTGGTAATAAGAATGGAATCAATTATACTATCATTATAGACCCTGGTAGTACTGTGACACTAATTTTAGTATCCTAAAGTGGCCAGGAACATTTCTGCATTGTTGATCCTGCTCCTGGTATTCATTCCCATGGGAGAGGGAGGCAGAGTCATAAGTATCCATGAAATCTGATCAGGTTCTTTTTAAAGGGGAGAAATCTATCAGGGTTATTATGTGTGGTGACCAGAAGTTACACACATCATTCATTAATTTCCCTGTTAACTAATTCCTATTAACTGTCAGGTAAGTTGATAAAACTTTTTAGGGCTTTTTGAAAGCAGGGTGAAATTCTCTGAGGAAAAATAAGGTTATAATAGACTCCTCACATTCAATCTCACAATGAAAGAAAAACAATGGAAATGTCTTCAGTGGTAGAATAATATACATAAAAAACATCTAAAAGGCAGCATTTTCCTTACCAAACAAAATCTTTGCAGACAGAGCAAAATGTAGGTTGTCCAAAAAAAGTGGCAATGAACTCATGATTTTTAATATAGTGGATCTTTGCTTGTTTGATTGCTCCTCTTCTATTTATAGTCACAGTTCCTTCATCTTCTCTTATTGAGTGCAAAGAATCTTCAAGTAAAGAAATAAAACATAAGTGAAGTTATAGAAAGTGTTGGTCTTCATTTGACTGTATGCTCTTAATTTTCACCAACCAGTTGTTTAATTAACAGATTGGTATAATAAACTTATATGTAATATAAACATCTAAGAAATTCCTATGTGTTTGTTCCTTCACCAGGAAATGAGTTTTTTCAAACATTGTTTTATCAGTTTTATGTTGCAACCAAAATTCATGCCTGCTTTAAAATACAAAATATAACAGCCATAAATGCAATGCTGGAGAAAAAGCACCATGCCTTACTATTTCTGACCATTAAGGATTAATGGCATACAGAACATTGAGAGTGGGCATGCAGTTATTTAATAAAGGTTTCTTTGCTTAGTGATATAACAGCATTTCCAGAATTTTCAGCCAGATAGCAGACCAGTAATCATCCCTCTCTCCCGCCTCCCCTTCTCCATCATGAAGAGCCTTGCTGTTACAGTGGTTAGAATGCAGTACTGCAGGCTAATTACTGCTGACTCCAGGAGTTTGATTCTGAGGCTCAAGGTTGATCCTTCCTCAAGGATGATCCACATCCTTCTGAGGTCAGTAAGATGAGGACCCAGGCTGTTGGGGGCAATATGCTGACTCTGTAAACTGCTTAGAGAAGACTTTAAAGCAATGTGAAGCCATATATAAGTCTAAGCGCTATTGCTATCATCATCATCTATCCACTCATCCATTCATAAATTGAATTAATTTCAATGTATGCTCGCTTAACATCAGAAATTTGTGGCTCCATTGTCATCGTAAGTTGAGGACTACCTGTAACTTATTGCAAGACATCTTATGGGGTTTATGAGTTTGTGTGAAATTATAGTTAGTTTTTAGAACAGGAGAACCATCTTCTTCCCAAATTCTGTTTTCTTCCAACAAAAGTGTTACTTTCTTTTGTTCGTGGAAAATATAAAGTTGGAATCAGCTTGATTAGTCTTACGCTAAAAAGAGCGTCACTACTTCAAAACTATTGTTGTGTATATGCATTACTCATCTTTAGTGCTCACTGTCTTTCAAAGTGAATGGAACAGCTGCATTTTCTGGATCTTGAATTCTGAAGCAAGGAAACAGCCTGCTAAGCAGCTTATTTTCGGTGTGGAAAATTTATTCTAATAGCTCAGATTGCGACCCAAAGAAATACATTTGCAACTGAATCTAGTAAATATGTTTAAAACTAGGAGGGAAGCCAAACTGCTACACTGATAAATCAAGATGATACAAAATGTGCTTTACGCATATATTTTGGAAAAAAACTCAAGAATAATAAATATAATATAATTTCAGGAACATCCTCTTTTTGAACAGATAAATCCTATGAAAGGACTTCAAAATCACTGCCTATTGTCATGATCCCAGTCTTGTTCTTGATTTTCGATCACCATAAACATATATCACTGCTGTGGCAGATTTAGGAAAGAAAAAATGGAGATATATACTGGAAATCGTCTTTTGGCGATTGGTCTGACTTATTTGCTATTTAAATTACTACAAAGTAATTTACTAAATTGGTCTGAATTGGTCTGACTATTTGCTGTTACTACAAAGTAATCTACTAAAACAAGAGGAATAAAGAATAAAAATTAAAAGTCTGCTCGTTTTCCTTTGAACTACACTTACAAAAGATTCCTCATTTGATCAGGTCCTCCCGCAATTATTTTAGAATAGAAAGGAAATGATGCTTCTGACATCTTACAAGTAATGAATATTAGTCATATGAGACACATTCCATCTAAGACATAACATACAATGTACCATGTTTATGAGCTGAATAAGGAGACATAATCTGGCCGCTTCTAGGAAAGCTATTACTGCGGTTCCAAATCACCTTGAGGATGTTCTCTATTAGTATGCTAACTACGTAATCTATTTTGTTGTATTCTGTTCTCCTTCCTCAAGCCAATTATTTTGATAAAAGAATCAAGGGCAAATATTCCTCCCAAGTACTTAGCTGGAATTCCTAAGATCACAACACTCCACCACAAAGACTTTCATGAACTTAAAAGTAGTGAAGGAATCAGAAACTTTGTGTCTGCTTTCCACAAAGTCATGGCCACCGAGGGAGAGAATGGGCTCTCTTAGCATGGGAAATAAGTGGCTGAATCTGAATCTTGAGACACACAGGAACATCCTCTTTTTGAACAGAGGCTGCTAAAAACAGGGAAGAGCAAGGGCAAGGAATGCATTTTTTCTCTGCTTTATGACATCAGCATTTTCAATCCAAGTTGATAAAAGGCTGAAGTTAACAAGCTCACATTCTTATAAAAGGACTTGGAGAGGAGACCCTGGACTGTTTTGATGGGGTCCAAAATTATGCTCAGGAAAAGAGGAAAAAGTGATTCCCAGTACATATCCCCAGTTTTTCTTTCCTAAATAAGAGGAGATCAATATAAAATATAAAATTCATTAGAGCAAAATAGAGCATGGAAGACTTTTTTTCCATTTGTTATTTCAACACATGAAGAATTAATTCTACAGCAGGGACAGGTTCAACAGGGTATAAGAACTTTTCATATGTCAGATTTTTCATATCGAACTGATGAAAACAGAATATTAAATCTGGCTCTAAAGAACAATCCTTGCTGGGATGGCAAAATATATAAAGTGATATAATTGCCCTGCTTCCATTTGGCATTTTCTATGTGTTTCCTAAAGGTTCTGAGATCAGGCTTGTCTAAGTTTGATGTTTGACACCTAAAAATATCTTCTTAGCATAAATACATTATAAAAAATGTTTTCAATCATCTATCAAATTATCACATGATAAAAAGCTAGCAAATGATTCTTTCTGACTATATGGTTTGAGGACCATGATTACAGAGCTATGCAATGCCTAAATCAGCAATGTCTCGACTGAATTCTAGTTTCTCTACATGTGTTTTGGCATAGTGAAAGATTGGCAAGCAGGTAGTGCAGATATATCTGTCGAGATACAATTACTGAGCCAACTGAGGCAATTTGTAATACTGTATTATCCATTCAATAAAATCTTTGGGGCATTTCACCCTGGATTGAATCTGTTTTTTCCATATCTTAAAAAAACCCCTATTGGCTCTTAATTAACATATCATCTCCAGTAAATCCTTAACCAAATCCATGGTGCAGATAGGATCACCCATCCATTCTTTTTACAGACACAAAAACCTGAATGTTTTGGAATTCTGCCAAGTCTCTGCAAGTGAAATTACTGGTATGTGCAGCAGAATCAGTCATGCTATGAGTTCAGAGAATAGGGCATCCAGGTATCTTTGAACTTTAAAGGCAAGATCAAGTGTTGACTAGGTGTTATAATTAGAGTTCGGGCTAGAGAGGTTATGGTTCCCTAGTCTTAAGAGTTGCTGTCGATCAGATGCAACCTGTGTCCCCACCTCGATGGGTATAATTTTTTTCTAGGCATGCCGTCGCCCAATGTCCTGGACTCTCACAATATAAGCAAGCTTCTGCACTCCTGCATTTAACCTTTTCTTCTGGAGATAACTGAGTCTAGTTCCATCTATTTGCATGGATAGTGCAGGCTGAAGAAATGTGTCTGGCCCTGCATTTGAAATCTGAAGGATGGTTAGGAGAGACTTGCACATAGATTAATTAATTAATTCAATTTATATAGCCACCCATTTCAAGCAAGCTATTCTGGTTGGCTGTATTGGGCCAGAAAGTCTGTGGCCTGGCCAAGAGTCCCATCCATTTTTTTAGACACTGCTACAGAGCATTTATGATATGATTCCTGAGGCAAGTTGCAGATGTGCTGTTTGCATGGTGAACATCTGCATGGAAAAGCTGTAGATTTAATTGTTCATTTTTTGCTTGTAATTACTCCATTTCAACGACTGCAGTTAAAGGAAACTCATGTATTGTGTTGAGATGGCAAAGAATCTCAAATTCCACATCAGCTGATATAGTCTGCAACAGTGCCTCCTAAACTATCCTTCTTACCAGTGCACCCATTTCAGATAATCCCTGTGGTTTAGGTGAGATTCAGTCTGCTCAAGGTATTTAGACTGGTTCCTAACAACTACTCACTAACCATTCTTTTCAAAATATACAGGAAAATATCCATTCTGATTTGGACTAGGGGCATAATTAATTTTTACTATATATTGGAAGGCTTAGCTTTCTTACCTCCATCTTCTAGAAAATATTGTACAGCCATGAGTACTTTTCCTTGTGGTTGTAAATCAAGCTAAAAAGTAAGAAACATCTGAATTACTTGCCAGTTTTGGTAAACTTCTGTAATGAACTTTCCACAGAGAATTCAAAATGATTGCCTAGAGCAGTGTTTCTCAAGTTCAACAACTTTAAGACATCTGGACTTCAACTTCCAGAATTCTGAGAGGTGAAGTCCAGCACAAAGTTCTTGAGGTGGAAAACACCTGCCCTAGAGTGTCACAGGAAAAGCTGCTTTACTCAGATCTTCCTTCCTTCCTTTTTTCGTTCCTTCCTCCCGCCCTCCCTCCATTTCTGGAGGATTGATCTTTCGGGTTTTTTTTATTAATTAGGGACCAATGAATAATCAGGGTATTTATATAACCCTAGAAATGTATAGACTGAACAAAGAGATGCACTGCAGGTTTGCCTGCATTCAGGAACACTGCAGGTGTTCCTGAATGCCTTGCATGTAACCCCTACAACCCAATCATAATCCTTCCAATTTCCCGAAGCAAAGGACTTTTCTCTCCCTTTTAATGATAGCTTGCAAAGAAAAGGCAGTGCTCTGCTCTAAAGATACTCCACAATGTCCTTTCTGCTGAATAACATCTTTAGTTTCTATGGGTCCAGGAGAATTCTGGAATAGGGGAAAGGACGGTGCTTTGAAGCCTGCTGCCAACTTCTGATTAAAATACGTAATGTATGTACTAATGTATTAAAAGTGCTATTTTCAGCTGAAGCACTTCCTTTCTACTGTGTACTCAGAGGGGAATAAATTTAAAAAACCACACAGAAAGTGCTTCTTTTAAAAAAATAGAAAAAGAAAAGAAGGGTTTTTTTGTTTGGTTTTTTTTTTTCATAAGAAGCAATAAAAGAATAAATTAAAGAAGTGTGAAATTATTTGTCTATATATTAAACAGATGAGACAGTGGATGTCAGTGAACATTCATGGGAGTTCTCTAGCAGTACCCCTGACATTTTTATCATTTTTAGAAACCCTCCAAATTTGGTTGGAGTTTTCTGAGACAGGTATAATAAAATACCATTTATGTTATAAAACATTCTCTAAATCAAACTGGTATCCAAGCCTTAGAAACATAAATATCAGGTCCAAGGAGGAAATGAGGCTAAATAAGTAAGTTTACTGGAAGCAAGATGTCTTTTGGATGTCCTGCTTTTGAACTCTAGTGGTCCAAGGTAAATAACGACAGAAATAATTGATGTCATAAATTAATACATACCCAAAACTCTGCTTTTCCATTGCCTTTTTTACATCTTTCAGCCAAAACAGATACGCCTACAGTCACTTCAGACAATGGCTCTTCTGCAGCCTTCATGAGAACAATTTGAATCACACGTCCTTCATAGATGTGGGCATCAAAGGAAGTTTTCCAATCAGGGTACATAGTGGGCTTCTTCTGAATCAAAGTTTTTCCTCTCTCTGTAAATACCCCAAAAATGTATGGATGACAAATTGACAAGAAAAGCTTTGTACTTCATCACATATTAAAACTATACATGGTCAATTTATTAATTAAGGAAAGGGAAAAATATTTCAAAAACTTTAAGGAAATTATAAATCTTACAATCAATACCTATTCGTATTTATTTTGTATTGGTACCTTCACTGTTGCCAGGTCAAGAATTGAAGAAGTAAGAAATAGTAAGTCAAAGAAATTAAGGCATTAGAAAACAAAATGATATATAACTAAATCTAGTTTACATGAGGCCTGAACTGTGACTCTCAGTAGCTTTCTGTCCTTCCAAACCATCCTTCCACTAAATCCACACATTGTTTCATATGCTGTCTTTGTTCTTTAAACTTCTGACGTCTCTCTTTAGAGGATCTTTTCAATTCCAACCACAATTTTCCCATCCTTTCTCTTTCTCTCAATCCATTCATTCTCCCTTCAGACATTCATTTGCAATCGGATTCTCATTCATTTATGACCATGCATCTTCAGTGCACTGTACTTCCCTTGTACCGTACTTACTTTTGTATTCAGTCAGTAATTAGTTTTAGACCCAAAAGTATATATACACACAGTGACCAACCAAAGGATTCCGAAGGATTTGTAAGACCTAAACTATCCGGATGAAGATGGGGTTTCCTGTCTCTTTAAAATATGTTCATTGAATCTGCATTCCATTCCTTTTTGCAAATGATTGTCAGATTTTTAAAAAATCTGTTTCTCAAGATTCACTAAGTTTTCACTGAATGTCCCCCTTACTTTTTTATAGTAAGTAGGTGGTATAATTTTGGCTACGCTTATGCAAGAATAACATGACTTGAATTAGTTACTGGGATGAAAGCTCCTTTGCAAACCCCTCCCCCCAAAAAAACCCACCTTCAAACAAAAAAATCTTGTTTAATGTCTGAATCACTCCAATGTAATTCTCTTTCTAAGGCATGCTTGTTTGTTTCTTTATTTCTATGTTTGCTCAGATTTCCATGACAACACTGGAAAACAATTGCTTTTATTCTTTGCTGATTCTGGTCCAAATACAAGCTACAAAATATTGAGCCAGACTAGTAGGAAAATGCCATGGGTAATCTGTAATATATTAGATGAGAAATCCTGTTTTGTTATCCCTTTTCCATCTATCATTTAAATGAAGACATTTTACATTGATTTGTTGCTGCTTTTTACTATGTTTATCATGAACTGTTTTAAGATCAAATTGAATAAGTGGCATTGATACGGATGAAATAACTTTAATCAAAATTATTAGATAAATAAATGGTCCTTCTTTATTATAAATCATGGAATATTCCATGTTCAAATTTGCATTTTCTCACTGTATTGAGACAGCGTATGATGCACTGATTTGACACAGCATGAAATCATTTATGTTTCTAAACTAAAAAGGAATCACTGAACTCCAAATGCACTCTATATTTCTGAAAGGAGGCCTCAAGTATATTATTTCCCACTTTAGTGTTTAAGATAATATCTGCATCTCCTCTAAACATCTGAGGAATTATTTTATTACATCTGAACACAAGCATAATAAAGCATCAACTATTAATGGCTCAAGTATTAATGCATAAAGAATTCAAGGTACTGAATATACTGACATACACTATAGATTATCATAATCCTGAATTCATAAAATATTCAAAATTTCAAATGTATGAATTTTGTTGAATAGCTTATGCATGCACTGTTTCAAAATATATCATTGAGCTACACTCTTAAATTATAATTTTATAGGGAAATGCTTCTTCCATTTCAGAACAAATACAGAAACATTATGTTTGTTGTATTCATAAGGTTAAAATGGTTAAAGATTGAGGTGGGTTCACACTTCATCCTAAACCAAAACCAAATAAGCCAAATTATGCCTTCATGCAGTGTGTGAACCTATTATTTGCTTCCTTGACTTCTTTGGCTGGTAGGGAGAATTTTTATAGGAGACCAAAAAAGATTGTTTTTCAAAGTGTCTCAGCAAGTCATTGCAAAAAGCAACTTTCTTTTCTCACCTGCATGGAAAATTAGGTAAGTCATAAAGCAGCTTAATAGCAGTTTCCCTTTCAATTTAATGAGTAATGAAAATAAGTGGCAAACATAAAATAGATTTGTTTTCTCTAATTCTCTCGGCTTTTACGAGGAAAGTTGATGCATAAAATATGGCAGTGAATGCTGGTGATAAAAAAAAATTAGATTGCCTTTAATAATAATACACTGCTGGCTAAGTTATGAGTTAACCCTTGTTAGCTGCCCAGAGTCACCTGGCATAAACAAACAAACCAACTGATTTTTTGGTGGGTGCTACAACATTCCTATGCACATAATTGTCCCTTTTCCATAAAAAAATAACATACTAACAATTAACTTGTTTTACTTGCTGGAGAATACTTAAGATACGGAATTTTTGCTGAAAGGTAAATTAAGTTCATTAGTTCAGATAATACAAATTTTTTATCATTGTTCCAAATAATAGTGAAAATGGCATTTTTTTACTCTGAGGGAGATGGGCGGTTTCTAAATTTGACAAATAAATAAATAAAACTTAAATAAATAAAACTTAAACAAACAAATCAACTTCTGATTTAAAGTAACAGAACAAGATCCAACCCATGCCTGTAACCTGAATACTGCTAAAAGAAATCCAACCCTTATATTAGAAGTGTGTCTTACATGTTTTAACCCACCGGCTGTATTTGAAATTTAAATAATATTTTCCTATTAACTCAGAGGCAGTTACGTCTGAGTAAACATGCACAAGATTGAACTGCAGTTTTCTCAGACTATTTGAGAAGAGATCCACTTAAAAACACAGTCAAAGTCATTTTATTTTACCTGTAGTCAAAGCCTCTTTCATTTTTATTGCACAGAAAGGCTGTAATTGCTCTCCCTGATTCTGGACTGGTCCTAGCTCAAAAGAGTTGAATGATATTCGTAAAAAGGGTGCCATAATTCACAGCTCAGCAGCCACCTATAGAAGAAAGACCAGACAATGGTATTAAGTCAAAAATTATACTGAGTAAAAATAAGAATTAAGAAAGCATAAATAAATTCTGTTTCAAATCTGCTCACAAATTTCCACTTTTATTATTGGATCTGTCTTTGTTTTCTTTCATAAATATTCATATTCTTAAATCCCTAAACCATGTTTAAATGGGATACAATGGGGTACAAGAAGCAATCCATCTTACAACATGTAACTACAGAAAATAACTGCCTTTCAAAAGACTGAGTAGATAAATCTGAGTAAATTAATTTGCAATTACTACAGATTTAGGTAATAAAAGTACTATCAAATTCACCTGACTTTTAGGGAAGGAAGATTTCTAAATTCTGAGTGTATATTGTATGTCAGAACAAATAGTTCCTAAAAATAGTGTACATAATATAACTTTGATCCTTGATTTATTAAAAAAGGAATAATTTGAATGTTTATTATTAGTGACCCACTTAACTATAATTCTTTAAGTTAGGTATATCAGTGGTACTCTGCAGTTTTCCTCATCCCTTTTGTCTAAAACAAATAAGAACAAATAAGAAATGAGCTGGTCCAATGTTTTTTCCCCTCTATTTATTTTTTAAGTCAGGCAGATTTGAAATCCAATAAATAAACAAACAGAGATGTATGAAATGAGTCAAACTGACAGACACTTCTGTAATCAAAATCCTGCCTAGAAGTTTTGATTGCATGTTCACACCCACTATCTAGACACATCCTGAAATGTTCCTGTGCATGGAACTGTGTAACTTCTCTTGCAGAAACATTTGTAGGACATGTATACTAGCAAGTCAAATATTTCATTCGATACACGTAACAAATAGCAAGGAGACATCTGAATTTAGTTTGTTCCTGTTTCTAAGCAATTTCACTCCGTGTCTTTTTTAAAAAACAGAGTACTAAGCCCCTCCCTTTCCTGTGCAGCATATACAATAGCTTCATTTGTTTGCATTTGTTCCCTCCCTTGCTCTCTCTGTGATATGCATCTGTATAAAATAAAATGTAGACTGAAATTATAAGGATCAGAACTGGTGTCTCTGCTAGTTTAGAATTACGGAGTACATGCATATATATTTCATCAGTTAAATTAAAATATGAATTCAGAATTATAATTCCTATTCTGTTAACATTGTTCCCTGATTCTTCTACTCCTTTCGTTAACATATTCCTATAGCTGGAATACTGCAACCAATTTTGATCACCATATTACAAAAAAGATGGAAAAAGTTCAGAGAAGAGCAACTAAGATGATCGAAGGCCTGGAGACTAGAACATATGAAGAATGGCTGCAGGATTTGGGTTTGGCTAGTCTAAAGAAAAGAAGAATTAGGGGTGACATGATAGCAGTATTCCAGTATTTGAGTGGTTGCCACAAAGAAAAGGAGGTCAAATTATTTTCCAAAGCATCAGAGGGCAGGACAAGAAACAATGGATGGAAACTAATCAAAGAGAGAAGCAACCTGGAATTAAGGAGAAACTGTCTAACAATGAAGATAATCAGTGGAACAGTTTGCCTGCAGAAATCATGGGCACTCCATCACTGGATGTTTTTAAGAAGTCTGCTGTAACTTTGAATAGTCTTAAACTACTGGTTGTAAATTGAGGACTACTTATATCACCTGTCTGTTGGACATACAGCCCAAATGTCTTAAAAACTTGTTCAAAGCAGCACTCCCTAGTAACAATCTGGTGAAGTGGGGATGAGACAAAATATCCAAAATCAGCTTTTATGGCCAAGGGTAGATGTGATCTCCAACCTCCTAAATTCTCATCCAGCATATAAGTAGGCATAGGAAACATGACATATGGTCTTCTTAGCTCCGTGCTTACTATTTCAGTAGAATGATAACAGCAAGGGGCAGGGGATTATGGTTAAAGGAGAAGAAATGACATGAAACACCTTTCTAAAGAACTAAGCAGGAGCTGTAATTCAGGGTTACAGCTGGAAGAGGCCAGCAAAACATCTTTCATAGATTCAAGGGCTGGAGAGAACTTTGCCCAAAAGTCAGGTTGGATTAATGATGGCATGTTCCCTTAGGCGAAAATCTGCACATCTGATCCAGCATGAAAGCCGCTGGCACATTGGGGAATTCTTCAGAGCACATGCAACCTTTTAAAACTGTGGTATGGCATCTTTTCAGCTGGGGAGTAGAAAAGTGCAAGAAAGGAAAGGAGAAGTGAAAACTTCACAGAACTTTTCTGGAATTCAAACCCAAAAGTGTTTTGTTGGTGAGGTGGGGACAATATTAGACTTTGGTACACCTAGCCACGAAGCAGCCATTTTGGACTCCAACTCAAAACATTGCATGCTAAATAATATAAATAAAAAACACCCCCACCTCAAGAGATCTCATATTAGGATCAATAGAATACCACAAGAGATGCTAATTATTTAGCAGTCAGTTTAATATAGTACTTAAGGCACTCAAAGAGCCACAAACGTCCTAACTGGAACCCCCCCCCCACACACACACACTCTGCGTTCAATTCTGGAGCCGACTGGAAGTCCGGTTCCCCCACCATAGAGTCTCCTAGCACGGAGTCCTTTTTCTTCTACCTTCCTAACCGAAAGCCCTATGAATTGTGGAGTTGACCAGAAAACCCACCTCTTGCTAGAGTCTCCTCCTGGCATGCCATGCTTCACCCCTTAAACCAGAAGCTCAGCTCAAAATTGTGCCAGGCAGCAGCAGCAGAGGGATGATAGAGCCACATGAGGCTCCAGAACCGTGGAAGGAAGGAAGGAAGGAAGGAAGGAAGGAAGGAAGGAAGGAAGGAAGGAAGGAAGGACGGAAGGAAGGAAGAAAGAAAGAAAGAAAGAAAGAAAGAAAGAAAGAAAGAAAGAAAGAAAGAAAGAAAGAAAGAAAGATTCAGTGACCAGTCAAAGTTACAATGGCACTGAAAAAAAGTGACTTATGACCATTTTCCACACATGTGACCACTGCAGCATCACCTTGGTCATGTGATCAAAATTCAGAAGCTTGGCAACTGACTCATATTTATGACAGTTGTAGTGTCTCACACAATCCCCTTTCGTGACCTTCTGACAAGCTAAGTCAAGGGGGAAGCCAGATTCACTTCACAACTGTGTTACTACCTTAACAACTGCAGTGATTTTGTTAACAAGAATGTGGCAAGTAAAATGGGACAAAACTCACTTAACAACTGTCTCACTTAACAACATAAATGTTGGGCTCAATTGTGGTCGGACGTTGAGGACTACTTTTACTTACGTGCTTACATTCCTACTCACTGCAAAGTCATGCCTCTAGCACAGCAATACATATAGACACACTTGTCTATATGGAATATCACAGTGACTTTGAGCTACAATTAATTTAGTCTCAAGCAAATCAATTCTCCTGGCCTACAAAACTAATTAACATTCTAGCAAAGGGTTTTCTGTCTCCTGCTTTGATCTGATGTTGGAAATTCAGATCTATTTTTTTTTCCATAATCCCCTAAGAAGAAAACATACTTCGTGTATGTGTGCCTGACAAGGGCCAAAGGTTAATTAACAAAGCATTTTGACAAAGCTAATAAGACAGATCTATTTGAGGACCTATGGTTTAATCAGCTTAATTTTAATCTATCGTCTCTCATCAGAATAGCTGGAAATAAGTATCTAACTTCCCAAAGCCCATTAGTGTGAAATGCAGAAGATAAATCGGGTATCGCTTTATGTCCTTTCACCGGAAGGGGAGATCATCATGACTTATGATTTAAAGTTATGCTAACTTCACAGAGAAGATATGCAGCTACACTGTTGATCTTTGGGGCTGCAGAAAAGAGGAATTGATGGCTGGTGTGAGATGGGGTGAGCTCCCGTTCTTGCTCCAGCTCCTGCCCATCTAGCAGTTCAAAAACATGCAAATGTGAGTAGATCAGTAGGTACCACTTTGATGGGAAGGTAACAGTGCCTGTGTGCCTCAGCATATAGTCATGCTGGCCACATGACCATGGAAAGGGTTTTCGGATGCTGATAAGGTTAGATCTAAGTTTGACCAGGTCAGTATCTTCTTTGAAGAATGAGGCATTTTATGGCTCTCTAGTAGAACTACAGTTCCCAGCCTCCCTCATCATTAGCTATGCTTACTACAACTGCTGGAAATTATACAAGTAATTGTTTAATTGACAAATTAAGACTACAACTGGGGCCAGAATTATACAAAAAAATGTACTTAAGACTGCAACTGGGGCCAGAGTTTCCATTGCTTCCATTGTTAAGTCAGCTGTGGCAAAAAGGATTTTACAACCCTTTTTGCCACAGCTGTTAAGCGAATCACTGCAGTTGTTAAGTGAAACATACAGTTGTTAAGTGAATCTGGTTTCCTCCATTGACTTTGCTTGTCAGAAGCCAGTTGGGAAGGTTGCAAATAATGATCACATGACCCAGGGTGCTGCAACCATCATAAATATGAAGGGGTTGCAAGTGCTCACATTTTGATCCTGTGACTATGGGGATGCTCAATGGTTGTAACTGAGAGGATCCATCGAAAGTCAGGTTTTTTTTCAGTTTCATTGTACCTTTGAAAGGTCGCTAAATGAACGGTTCTAAATCAAGGACTAACCGTAATGAAGCCAAAATTAGAATGCTACGGTTTGCTCACTTCTTTTTCTGTTGCGTTCAAGCAAAATCCTATAAAGGGGAAAGGATATGATAATGATAATGATCTATCACTATTATTATCATATCACTATGATTATTTATTTTATTTATTTATTTTTACATTTATATACCGCCCCATTCCGAAGACTCGGGGCGGTTTACAGCTTATAA
>JANHFL010006973.1:7859-26232 GCA_032468155.1 Oxyrhabdium leporinum | reverse complement strand
TGAAAAAAAATAGATTTCACCACTGCTTACGGCCTTTGCAGCATCCCCATGGTCACGTGATCAGAATTCAGCTGCTTTGCAACTGACTCACATTTATGACGGTTGCAGTGTCCTGGAATCATGTGATCCCCGTTTGCGACCTTCTGACAATCAAAGTCAATGGGGAAACTAAATTCACTTAACAACTGTGTTACTAATTTAAAAACTACAGTGATTCATTTAACAAATGTGGCAAGAAAAGTCGTAAAATGGGGAAAAGCAACACATTTCTCACATCATAAATTTTGGGTTCAATTGTGGGCGTAAGTTGAGGACTACCTGTACTAGTGTCCCTTTGCAAAAGACTTCCATCTATGAAGCGGAGCGCTGCAGTCCTATACATTTTAGCTCCAAATCTGTCCCATCAAACTGAGGTTTAATTTTGAGTAGAAGAGCATCCCACTACATAGTAAAGGCTGTGTGAGCTTGGCAAGCCCACTGCAGGGCAGCCGCGTTGAAGGCTGTTTGTCATTATGACTTTGGCTGCTGTTTAAAGATGCTCTGTGTAGCAAACCCAAACTGTCAAAAGACAGCTTGATTACCTTCCCAACTGATGACGAGAGCTGCAGATAAGCTTGGGTAAAACCAAAAAGGCAACTTCTCCATCGCTTGCTACAACCTCCAGAGCTAGGCGAGAACACGATATGAGTGAAATCACTGGAGCCACCCAAAATCGACACCAGCTGAGGTGCTCTGAAGCTTTAACAATATTCAGGGGGCATTAAACACCAAGGACAGGGCTGCTGAGTTATGAGAACTGCTGGAGTCTTTTGACACTTCCAAATTGGAATAGGCATTTAGAAAAAATCTTGTTCTTCACTCTCAATAGATGGCTTATCTATAGCTTATAGCCTATCTTATGCATATTGATTCAAAAGTTAGTCCAATTGATTTTAGCAAGGCTTATGGCCAGATGAGTCACTAAAGGACTGCATCCACCGTGTTTCTAAACTATTATATTTCTCTCTTCTGTTTTTCTTGCCTTAGATGCCTCTTAACTACAGAGAAGACATTACCATCCTGAATGTATCAACTTCGTAGTAAATCTCACCTCTGTGTAAATCTGGAGAGGTTTGCAGTCATTCCATCAATGGGGAAAGGAGCTAGCAACCTTTTGGGGGCACAAGAGCCTTTGGGAATTTCATAGGATCTGGAACTTACTTAAATATTTATTGATTTATTTACTTCCTTATTTATTTATTTTTAAGGTATGTTGAAGCTGCTGAATGTGGAGGACCATGGGACTGAGTATACCGTACTGAGAGATTCCTGAGTAGGATATATTACTTGCAGTAAATACGATCAGATCCACTGAAAGGGTTAAAGCACCAGAATTAAGGTGTTCTGTGCTTACAAGTGATAGCACACCTACTCTAGTTTTAATTGTGCAACTTCTAGCTGCGGTCAGTTATTATTTTAATATTATGCAAACTAACCCCCGCCTTTCCCAACATTTTGTCATATTTTAATGGGGCCAAGAAAGCAAAGTCAAGGCAGAGTTGTGCTGTATCAACCATTATTTGGTTCCATTCTGCTTTTTTAGCAACATAAGCAAGTCTACTGGATATCTGCCTTTTCTCTTTGTGATTTTTATTTCCTTCTGGGGGAGTGGGGTGGACTTGTGTAGAGAATAAGGAAGAGGACATTGATGGAAATATGCAAGAACTGTTACCTAGGCAGGGTGGGTGAAATATTATTTTAACCCTTAGAAACAAGATAATATTCAGAAGCGACTCAGGCAGATACCTCTATTCGTTGGAATATAAGGGGAAAATACAGCACAGTCAGATTTACAAGATTATGTTACAGTATTCAAGCTCAATAAAATGTACAGATAATATGTATGACCATAATTGAGCCTGGAATTATGGTCACAAGTTGTGATTATTCAGGGGGGCATCATGTGGCCACACCTGATTTTAACAACCTCTTTTGCAGCTGTTGTTAAACAAATGCGGTGGTCATTGAGCGAACCTGTTTGGACCAATGGCCTGTTTCTTGCTGGAAACCAGAAGTAAACATGGCAAAGTATACGCTGCAGTTGCCAAATGTCCAGATGACACATGACCACAGGGTGTAGCTGTCAGAACTTCGAAAAGGAATTACTGATCTGCTGGGGAGGTCCATTGTAACATCAAATGATTGCTAAGCGAATAGCTATTAAGTGAGGACTACTGTAGTTGTAGTCTTCGGGAGTTGATTTCCAGATCTGCTTCTCCTAATGGAGCTGACAAATTTGTATTCCAAACCAGGCAAGTAGCAGATAATTGACAGCACAAGTATCACTAAACTTGTCTCAACCTCTCAAGGATCCCGGCATGCATTCTAGATTGAACAGTGGCCCAGTGAGAGCCTTCAGCATTTCCTGCAACTTTCACTCTTTCTTCCTACTCAAATCTTGTTTATCTTCCTATTCTGTAAAATAGAAACTGCCGCATAAGATTACAGTCATTCTAAAACACGCCATGGAAACCATGAGCATTAGAGCTGTATGAGGTATCCAGATGTGATCGCCCTGACCTGAGGCACTTTTGTTCCAAATTAGAAATGGGACAGGTTTAAGAAATGAAATAATGGAGCTCAGTTTTGCAAGAGATAGTAAAGCGGTGCTGTGAAAACCAATAAAATAAAAATCCAATGTTCTCTGGGCTAAAGAAATTGTAATTTTTCTTGCTTGTTTTGGATGAGAGCTGTGACCTGGCTGGTAATTATCATCATAATGCTAGGCATGTGGATATTTCTTCATCTACCTTTGACTTAATATGCCTTATAGAGACAACTGACTGGGTTGCTCCACCCCTTCTCCTGCTCATTTAAGAGATGCGTGGCAGACCGCAATTTAACTGGTATGGTTTCTCTCCCAATGTATTAGAAAATACACCCTGCTGAATTTCCGAGTGGAGAGTAGATGCCACCCATCTAGTTAATCCCTTTACGAGGATTTAAAGCTACTGTATGTCAAGGTGTGCTTTCAGAGAGAACATGTTGACCAAGACTTCCTTTTAGTTAAAGAGGCCTCCATATGTGCCCCCAGGCCACTTTTATCTTGCTCTTATGCTGAAACTGATCTCCTTCACTTGAATGAATGTGGTGGTGTCAAATATAAGAATAGGGCCTCTCCAGCTTCATGGTTGACTGATGTGCATTCCACCTGAGGAGCCCATTTGCACAGCCGAGTGATCTAAACTTGAAAGCTAATTTCTGTAATTACCAAGTGCAATTGAACTCCAGCAAAACTTTTCATCACCAGCATGGGATGAGAATTGGGCCTCCATAACCATTTAACACGGGAATGGGTTAGGGGGCAAGGAACTAATTGGAAAGTATTTAACTGGGAGATTTCCATTCTTCTTAATTGTACTATATTTAACCCAGGGGAAATTGGTATCCATAATTAGAAAGTTGAGTGAAGGAAGGAAGCTTTCATAAGACCGATGTGTCAAACAGCCCTGTTTTGGAAAGCCATCTTTGGGTACAGTATTCAAAGTTTATATCCACAGAGAGGGGTTGCAGACTCTCTCTGCTTAAATGCCAAGCCAATTTGTGACAGATAGAAAGAATTACTTATTTCTGCAAAGTTCACTATCGCATGGAGTACCCAATTTTGAATTCATGCATTTTTCAGACCTTCCATATCTGAGAGTAACTAGTGGAAGATTGTGTGTACACAAATTTCCAACTATGATTAAAGTGGTTTTCCTTCCTTAGCCTTTTTTTTTAATTGCCCAAAACGGTCCTAGAATGAGGGCCTTTTCTTCCCCAACTTGTAAGGATAAGCCATTGCTCTGTGTCCAGATCTATAAACCCCCAGGTTCTAGGCATAAAAGACTGTATTATATGATTATATTATGGGACAGATGCCATGTATAGAGTGCACAAATTTATGTACACATCTATTGGGGCCTGTGATTATGAGAATGGCCAGGGCTACAAAGTTTTTGAGATATGGGTATAGCTCTTCATGGATATATAACTACTAAAAAGGCAGGCTTCACTCCAGAGGAACTTTTGAAAAGTTTGAGTGGGGGCTTCAAAGGAAAATCAGTATGCATTATACTAGTTGACACAAATGGATCTTTCAACAACACATGCTGACATGTCTATAGATATACCCTACTTCTATCACCAAAAGGTCACTAGCTGACCTTCAAAATCTTAGCCATAAAAATCTGACAGCCAAGAATTCAACACAAAGTGTTCTTAGGTGACCACCTAAGAGAGCATGAGGTTAACATTTGTACCTCCTAGCTGCAAAGAAGCTGCTCTTGTTTGCTGCCAGCTCTTAGAGAGCCCCTGCCATTCATCCATTATGGAGAAATCTGCCCAGATATGGTAGGGAGAGGGGGATTATCCGTAAACATCTGCTCAAGATCTTCAACAGTATTGCATGAAGAACATTGGTTTTTTAGCACAGAGGCAACTCTGTTATTGAATAGAATGAGGCAGCCACCTTCAACAGTATTTGATAACAAGAAGCCACAGCAAAATGTTGGAGGATGAAAGCTCTATACTCTGAAGCTTCTTCTCTTCAAGAGAAGGGGAGCATGATGTACACTCTCTCTGTTCTTGCCTCTGATCCCATTTTGATTTCCTTTCTGAACAGGAAAAATTGGGAGTTTCTAAGCAAGCAATGGCTTATGAATATATTGTAGCTGTGTCTGATTTTAGCCCGCCATCTTTCCAGTGGACTGTCAATTATTACTATGACCCTCCTTTCAGACATTAATTCAACCTTGATTTACTGTGATGTCTGAATGGAACCCTTAGAAACAACAACAAAAAATAAGGATGGCTGGTCAGGAGGCAGTTTTTGTGGATTTAAGAAGATAACATTTAATAGAGTTAATAGAGTTATGGGAAGAAAAGCTCTTTAAAACCAGTGTAGTTTATATCGCACTGAGACTAATACAAATCTTTTCATTAAACACTACTGAGAAGATAAATACCCAAGAAAATAATTAGCCGAAGGTTAACCTTTCCAAAGTAATCCCTTAAAAAAAACCCAATGTGTGTTTGTTTGCTTTTGCTATTCAGAATTGGAAATGTTTGGAGAACTGCATAAAATAACCCAGAAATGATGAGTAGATTCAAGGTTGCATTCTGTTCAACTGTGTGCCAAAAAAGCATATTGCATCTCATTCAGAGACTATTTGGAGTGGCTGAAACTAGTGTTTCTCAAACTTGGCAATTTTGAGATGTGTAGACATCAACAGTCAGAATTCCCGAACCAATAATTCTGGGAATTGAAATCCACACATCTTAAAAATTGCCAAGTTTGAGAAACACTGGTTTAATTCAAACTCCTCCAAAGCGATTCTCTCATCTCCCCAACAAAATAGCAAATGTTCATCTGAGCCAATTCCATAGTTTCTCTGTAAATTACAAGAATTAAGTTGATGGCTGACTAAATGAAATAAAAATTGACCGAGTGATATATTTCAGCTCAGAGATTTATCTTTATTGGCAAATACTGAGCAAGTACCTTGATACTCCATAATAAAAATTGTATTACGATTTGAAAAATTACCTATTGATCTGTTTAAGTCTGCTTTGAGATAATCTTTATTAAAATTTCAAGAAATAGTCTGGTGCTTTAAATGGGACAGTGTCACCATCTGATTTACTATTCATGTCTGTGGTGAGGCAGTCATTGTAAATGTTCTATGTTCTGCTGGTCTATTTGTGAAAACGGGTTTAGTAGTTTTTCCATATTCCACTTGTGGAAAGTTTGTGAATGTGGGAATAAATGCTTGCTAGTTTCTAAATCTGTTGAGGGAATTATTCAAATACACCTTTTGCTTTGAAAGCTGCAAAGTAGCATTAACACCATTTTGTAGAAGTGTTCTCAGCTGGCTAATGTGGTTATCTGAAAAGAAGGTTAGTTTTCCTCAAATATAATCTCATTTTTAAAAAAATGGAGAATTGTCTTCTGAGGGAAATCCTCTTACATTCAGATCGTCTTCTTGGCTAATAATATGTTGTCCTTCTGGGTAAACAATATTCATTATAAATTGAATATTTAATGTATTGAGTAGGTTATCATTGCTTAACTGACTTTGTAGATAAGTCTGAGGTTTAATTTTATTTGCTATTCTGATCTTCTGTGTTTTAATTAAATATGACCCGCATAATGTACAACAGATAAGAAAATCGGCCTGCAATCTGATGTGTGCACTTGCATGGAAATAAGATTTAAATTGTGGCAGTTTGATTGTTACGTGTCAGATTTGACCCTGTAATGAGCTTCTATCCTAAACCAGGCTATCTACATTGAGAGGAATATAGAATGAGTAACATTGAGACAGGAGAAGTACGGCGGGCTTGCAGCTCAACACCAGCAAATTTTATGTTAAGATTGGTTTGTTTTCCTCAACAGCTTTATTATATCTTTTAGAATATAATCTTAAATATAAGAAAAATTGCATTGCTTCAACAAAAGCCATTGTATTCTACCTCAAATAAAATGTACTCCTTCTCCGACTACATTTCTTTCTTACGTAAAATTATTTCAGCTCATGTTGATCTTCTAAGTTCTTAGAATGCAAATCAGTGCTCTCTCCTAGGTGACTGATTACCAAACCAATAAGCTTACTTTAATATACAGATATAGCACCTGCATCTGGCTAAACCAGTGCAACTCCTTTAGCCAAGCTCTGCAGCTATATGCAAAACCGTGATCCTTTCACATTCCTAATATTTTGAGACTTTCATTAAAAAAAAAAAAAGCATCCAGAGGAGATAGGTATCAAAGACTCCCTCCTTCTGCACAGTAGAAAAAAAAACACATTTCTTTAGTTGGTTTCTTCAGATTATTATTCTTGAGCTAGAATTGTTTGGAAGTCTTGCCTGGAAATCTGAAATTTGTAACTGCTATTTGTCAGCCAAAATGTATATTGGGGGTGATGGTAATTATTAGAATTCCTGCCCTGCCTTTAAATGCAGCCTAGCCTTTTATCTACTCACTGGAGCAGCTGAAGCTGTTCTACTATGTTCATTGACTTTGTGCACATCAGATTAGTGGGGGTGAGCTCCTGAACTCAAAGTAGGATATGTATCTAGCAAGTTGATAAATAAATGCACCAGCAAAGCTGGCTCTTATCTTCTCCCTTTCAGTTTGCTTTTTTGTTTTGGGGCCAGGTGAGAAGCTCACCTAGGGCAAGTGTTTTATTTGGGGTTACTACATGCAGGACCTACAGTAATGGAGTTCTGCTAAAGCTATGGAGGAAATAACTAGATCTGATGCAACTTAGATTAGAACTCTGTTTTTGCTTTTGTTTGGTCCTGAAATTGTACAGTGTAAAGGAGGGCAAGTGGTCATCAACCTGTTAAGTAGACCTTCCTCTGTGCAATTCAAAAATGGGACTTCCTTCCCATCCCCTTTCAAATATTTATTGGAAGCACATGCTAAGGAATCTGCACTATGAGGGTTGCTAATATGTGTGCAAGGTTTCAGATATGAGCAAAACCTGGGTTTTGGTGGTTGTGTGGTAAGAGCTCTTCCCTCCATCAGAAGCTCTGCAGACCCATCTGTTGTACTACTTGGCACCACAATAGAGCCAGTTGTGAGAAATGGAGGAAGAGTCTGAAATTACCCAAATGGGTGCATCTGATTAATTTTCAACAAGTGCAGTCCTGCAGAGAGCAGCTTGTGAGATGGGGGGGTTGCTTTTGTTATTTCTGCTAGATCATGGGAGCCTGAAAAGCACATACCACAGTTCAAAAGAAGGAGAACTGCCCTTCCCTCCTGTTTTCCTAACCTTGGGCTGATCAATAATAGATCCCACAACACAAAGCCTGCATTCTTTTATTCTCAAATCAGAGCAGCTGTTGTAGGAACAGCACAGCTTATTCCAAACCTATTCGCTTTGGAAGGACATAATCCAGTTTGGAAATACTAGGGCTCCTGACTTTCTCTCACACTAATTAAGAGGCAAGGTACAGGGTGGAACTTTTGCTAATGTCATTTGCATGTTTTATTCTCTGGCCGTAGTTCCCATAATAAAAGTAGATGATATTGTAGATGATATGTAGATGATATGATGTATTTTAAATTTTGTATATTTATGTTTTATACTTGCTGTGAACCGCCCCGAGTCTGCGGAATAGGGGCGGTATACAAATCGAAAAATAAAATAAAATAAAATAAATATTGTTAAGTGATAACTTGAACAGTACCATTACAGATGATTGGTTCCTGTTTTATGAAATGTTTCCACACCCCCATACAAGACACACAAGGGCTTCCAGCCCCTGAATTTTTTTTACAGCTTGAAGTTATCATGTGATCATCTTTCCTGCTGCAGATTTAAAAAAAATTAAGAAGGTGCACAGATCCTCATAAGCAAGTAGATGCTAGTGAACAGGATTGTATAAAGCTTGTATCCTGTACCCTTTTGCCATTAAAAAGAGAAATAAAACATACTTCTAGCACACTCCTGCCTTGTCCACATTTTCAGTACACCTTTCTTCTTGCTTGCCAGTGAAACATAACAGAGTAATGATTAGGAGGAAAAACATCCTGGATTCCTCTCCACCATTTTTTCTGCTCTAAAAGCCCATTGGAGCCATCAGGTTGAAATGAGCTTTTCTCGATAGCTGCAACCTTGATTTTCTGTTGCTGCAATGTTGGAGTAGGAGAAGAAGAAGACTTAAAAAGTTACTCTTCTTGTCCCATTAGGCACATGTTGGGATGTCATGTGGGAGAGAGCAGAGAGAAAAAGTAATGGCTGCCTTAATCCAGGAACTGAAAAATGTAATGAGGTAAAAACAGGCTGCCCAGGGCTTTCCACAGGCACAGTTTAAAGGGAAAACCCAGTTTAAATTGACTTAAATCCCAAACCCTTCTATGTTGTGCTCCAAACAAGTGTGTAACTAATTCTGGACTGGTACAGTGTCATAGACAGTGGAATGAGGAAGAGAAAATATGGACTTGAGAGCGATTCTTGGCTAACCTTCTCCTCAACACACTGTCTGTCTGTGGTTGAGTTAATGTATCCCACCAAACTATAATGCAATGCATTGGTTTGGGCTTAAGAGAATTAGCCCAATGTGTAAACCCAGCCCATATGTCGAAACCTTTATCTGTGGGAAACTTGTCATCATGTAAGACCTTTCAGATAACAGAATTCACATTATCTACTGTTTTGAGAACATTAGGGAGCACATGTTCCATGCATAATGCCTAAAGGAAAAAGAAGCATGTTAAAACATGTGCTTCTTATAACTGCAAGAGTGACATGGGAATTAGATAAACTTGGAACCTTGCTCCAGTAAAGGAGAGCGGTTCTGGAGGACAATCTATTACAAGCTCTATTCAATGAAAAGCGGCTGTAGAAGAGCATGGTATCCTTCCCTTGTAGTTCTTGCCCATGCCAATGGGCTGTTCACTTGGTTCATACATAAGGTAATTTGTCTGATTTTGTTTTAGTGTGTTGGGTAAAGCCAGTCACGATGGATGTGAATCAGGAATAGCGTTGGATGTTTGATGAATACAGCTAATTGGGAATTATGCAATGAATGGTGGTTAAATCATGACTCAGTGTGCTGTGAGAATTCAGACTACGAACCTTGCAGAACTGCCCTCATGTTTTATAGGCATCAACTGTCTTGATCTTTGACTGAGATTAGCTGTAAAAGAGGCTAGAATTTTATTTCCTTAATCCGTATGTATTTTAGGTTAGAATAACAGGGTTGGAAGGGACCTTGGAGGTCTTCTAGTCCAACCCGCTGCTTAGGCAGGAAACCCTATAGCAGGGGTGTCAAACTAGTGGCCCACAGATCGGATGTGTCATGTGCTTGCCCTGCCCCCGCCCGGTTTAGCGAAGGGTAAAAAAGTCCTGATATGTCATGTGATACTACCGTGATGACGCGAGTTTGACACCCCTGCCCTATAGCATTTCAGACAAATGGCTATCCAATCTCTTAAAAACTTCCAGTGTTGGAGCATTTACAACTTCTTTGGAACACCGCTATCATGTCACCCCTGGTCCTTCATCAAACTAGACATACCCAATTCCAGCAACCATTCTTTATATGTTTTATCCCCCAGCCCCCTAATCATCTTTGTTGCTTTTCTCTGCACTCTTTCTAGAGTCTCAACATCGTTTTTACATCGTGGCAACCGAAACTGGATGCAGTATTCCAAATCTTGGTAGATTCAACAAGCTTAGTAAAACTTATTAACATCAGTACATAGCAGAGGCATTGCGTGTTTGTGTGTGTGAGAGAGAGAGGGAGAGGGATGGGGGGAGAGAGTGAGAGAGAGAGAGAGGGAGAGAAAGGGGGGCTTGAAGCCTTGCCAAGTTTGTGTGTCAGTATCAATACAATGGCTCAGGGCTTAAACCATGAGATAATAGCCGCCATCTTGGCTTTCTTGATGGAGAGCAGTCTGCGGACATCTCTGCACAGGCCAGCATTAAAAGATGATCTCTCTATGCTTGACTGAGTTTGCATTTTAAGAGAGATTCAGCCGATACAGCATGTTTCCAAACAAAGATGCAAATACCATGGAAAGTTCCTTCTACTGATTTTTTCTCTAATTTTCCCCTAATATTTTCCCATCTGTTATGAGTGTGATAAACATAACAATAATGAGTATGATAACAATAACAACAATAATTTGACATAGTTCATCAGTACAATTATCTGAGAGGTAGATGTGCAGTATCTAAGTTTGACAAATCAATCAACATAGACAACGGTGAAAAAATGTGTTCATCATGGCTTTGTTCTTGCTGTCTAGCTCTCCTTTCACTTAATATTGTCTTTAAGATGTTCTTGCCCCCCTGCCATCTTTAATTATACAGTTGTTAAATCCCATTTTTGCTTTCTTAACCAGGAATTTTTCACAGTGAAAAATGGGTATGCCCAGACACAGGGGCATAATTTAATGAGAACAGAACAAAGGCTGGAGCTGCATGTTGGAGATCAGGCCTAATGCAGTAGAATAGAGGGTGACTGAACTAAAGAAAATGCAAGGCATTAAAGATGATTAGAGGATACAAAGCAAAACAAAAACTCTTGAGCAACAGTGCAAGAAATGAACAAGTAGCAGAATGAGAGGATGCCAATAAAGGAGCCTACCAAAATTCAAGGTTGCTCTTTTTCTTTTTTTTAAGATTGTAAATTCAACCTACTGAAAGGTTTGCTACATTTTGAATGAGTTCTCTTTCATTTCTGCAATGAGATGAATGAGGAAGAGCGGCTATCTTAACCGTTCAACGATATGCAAGCACACGCACACACGGTATAGCCTGTTATTTACTCTGCTGTTGTTTGCTTTTCTCCACTTTTGGTACAAGTAAATGTTTAGATACAACTTTAAAATGAAGCGCATTTTGCACAAACAAAAGAAAATGCAGTCATTACTGAGTAGTAGTTATTAGTACTATCTACAGTGATTTTCTGGAAACTGCTGCTGTCCAGAATTCTCAATGAATATGGCCTTTGGCTAGGAATTCTGGGATTTGCCCTCCTAGCTCATTTACATCAGCTGCTGGATTTGGGTGGTCTCTCTAGAAAACGCATCTCGCTAGTCACCTTTAAAAAGAATGTCCAACAGGCCGATGTGGCTTTTCCATTGTGATACCATGTTTTGTAGTGTTCCTTGTTTTTCTCATATTTGCAATATGGAGCTGAGTAAGAACGGCATGGAGGAATTGAATCACCTGTAGAATCAGAATAGCAATAGCAATAGCACTTAGACTTATATACCGCTTCACAGTGCTTTATAGCCGTGTCTAAGCGGTTTACAGAGTCAGCATATTGCCCCAAACAATTTTGGGTCCTCATTTTACCCATCTCGGAAGGATGGAAGGCTGAGTCAACCTTGAGCCTGGTGAGATTTGAACTGCCAAATTGCAGGCAGCCGGCAGTCAGCAGAAGTAGCGTGTAGTACTGCACTCTAACCACTGAGACACCACGGCTCATAACCACCTGATTCACATTCAGTGGAGAAGTGACTGAAGAGATAAGCATATGGGCATGATTTGCATTTGAGGGTGGGCATTCCTCAGATCTATTCATAACCCATCATGGCTAATGAAGAAGAATGCAAAATGGCGGAACAAGATGCCTCAAAGCAAGTGCTCAACTACCCAGAAACAAACATTTGTCTGCACTCCTTTGTATTTTAGCTTGTCCCAATTGTTACTGATTTATAG
Source organism: Oxyrhabdium leporinum (assembly GCA_032468155.1). NCBI lineage: Eukaryota > Metazoa > Chordata > Lepidosauria > Squamata > Cyclocoridae > Oxyrhabdium > Oxyrhabdium leporinum. The sequence continues at coordinate 14,032 of JANHFL010006973.1, read as the reverse complement.
AGACTCATACAGATATTAGGATGGAGAAGGGATATTTTATTGTTTGACTCTGAGAGTTTGAGTCAGGAGGGGATTCAGATCTCCTCTCAATCCATTGTGAAATTGTATGTCCTTGTGATTTTCAAATATTACCACTCTTCTGGTTTTTGCATTATTTTTGCTTCATCAACATTTTCTCTTTGGCTTCCCCTCCTCCTGTTCTCCAAAATAAATTTGATTCCTTTTATAGACCCACCTCTGGGCTGTTGCTCTGTTTCTTAATGTGGGGTGCATTTAGAGCTCTTAAATTGCTTTAAAAGATGTGTATATCTCTCAGTGTGACATGTGAATCTTTTTTATTGTCAGTACATATAGTTTGAGTTCTCTGCTGTTTTATGGTTGATTACTGTATTTTAATATTTCACTGGTATGATAAACTATACAGACAACTTTGTTACCGGGTAGACTGCAAATACTCTTAATAAATAAATGATATGTCCCTTGAACATTTCTTATTTTTTCACATTTCCCTGCCTTTTTATGCCTCATCTATTTAACTATAAACAACATTAACCATCTGGTACTGTCATTTTATATAGTTATCTATTTTTACTGTTTATAAAGTTGATACAGTTTTATTTTTTTTAGTCTTTGATTTATTTTATTTTTGTCATGAATCTTTATATTACTCTACATTAGGGCAGTATCTCTGATATTAACTGGAAGCCTTGCATTCTTTTTATTATTAAAACAGTATTGCATATAACTTGCCCAAGAATGAGTACATTTTGTCATTCTGGTTTTTTAATTTTTTCTTACTTATATTTCTATAATACTTTTTTCTACCTCCCAAGCTTTATGAACTTTCTATATAGCTTTGAGATTTTTCTATCATCTATCTGCCTGCCTGCCTGCCCGCCTACCCATCCATCCATCCATCCAATCTATCAATCATCTAATATATAGCCTGTTCTCATATATAGGACTCTGGGTAGCTAACAATTATAACTGAATAAAAATCAACACAAACAACAACAACCAAAATAACATAAAAGTAGCAGCCAAGAATGCTCATAAACAGTCAAATGGTGAAATAATTAACGAATATAGTTCTTTAACATTATAGAAAAAAATAGTGAGATTCCTCTCCATACATTTCCCATTTTTATCAGAAGTCTCAATGATTGTCCTTATGTAATCATTCAAATAATACCTAAATTTAAAACAATGATCTCAATGAAGGTTGGAATCCTAAACAAGTTATTCCACTGGCTCTAACCTAAGCTTGATGGGCTAGATATGATGGTAGGAGGAACTGAAATTAAACCTAAATAAGGAAGAAATTATGTTAATAAATAAAAACTCTTCTTTGCATTGCTGCTTCGGGAGACATTATCAATGTGGTTGGATCCCTAGTAAAATAATCGGGCTGAATTCATTTGTCTCTAAAAGGAACCTTAGGCTATTTCAAGACTCAAGACTTCCTGCTATTTGTTGATTTCTCCCCAATATGTTGTTTTCACTCTTCATATATTGATACATGATGGAGGTATAGAATCGGAACGAAGAACTGTTCTCCCTCTGGCAACAGTTGTATTGACTGTGTGACAAAGTCAGCATATCTTCCAGAACTATAAGGAGCATTCTGGGCATGAAGACACAGAGGTGAAAGGCTTGTGCACATAAGAATCACTTCATGTGCCACTGGTGATGTATGCTGGTCAACCAGCATAAACCTGAAGTCATCAAATGATTTCAGTTCTAGCTGATTATTAGGATTTTAAGCATTTTTTAAAAATATGCTCCTCAGTTTTCTTCCTCTTCTTATTATTTCTCTTTATATTGCACCTTTTAGGTTGTAAACCTGTTGGCCATGATAATCTTACTGATCATACATAAGCTTTGTAGGCTTACGCAAGCTTCAAATAACATAAATATGTTTGAAATGATTGATAGATGTTATAATCAAAGTTGTCTATTTTTTAAATATATTATTTAATGAGTTTTATCTGATAGCACATTAGTGAAAATAGCCGTTTGGTGGAAGGACTTAATCCTGCAAAAAACTGGTGTCACAGAGTCAATTTAGGAATATGGCCAAATAAAACCCATCTACTTAATTTTATTTAATTTGTTGACACAAACACAAAAGTTTTCTCCGCGGACTATTTCCTCTTAGGTGGTAAGATTCATTACGGTAAAGGAAAAAAATACATTTTCGGATGTGAAATCATATGCTTGGAACTACCGTAGCTTTCTTAATAATTTCTGCTACAAAAGAGAGGAGTATTCTATGCATATAGAAATGAAGGCTTGTGCCCATGTATTCATTCACTTCAAATAATACTGGAATGGTCAACTTGCATAAAACTGAAATTTATATAATGAAGTGGGAAATCTCTATACATTTTCAATTTTGAAGTTGTGGTGTCTAATTCTCGTCACTTCCCAGTATCGGTCCAAACTGAACCAGTGGCCCATATTTGTGAGTATTGCATTTCAAACAGAATGAGAGATACTGCACTGTAAAACATATAGCAGATAAATACATGGTCATCTCTCTTAAAGTCGGATAAACAGTTCTGCCTGACAATAATATTAAAAATCTACAGTAATGCTGGTACATATCACAAGCTCCCAGGGCCTATGACAAGGTTTTAGGACCCCCAAACTACACACACACACACACACACACACACACACACACACTCCCATTCATATCTATAGGTATGAATGAGATATATATCTACACATGAAATAGATCTATAATTGCATTCCAGAACCAATACGCCATATAGAACGTAAATATTTATTTAGATCCCCCTTGGGGCCTATGATTACAAATCTGCTGAGGATTTACGAAGACTTAATTAGTCATATACATATCTGAATTCTAAATAAATAGTGCTGCCCCCCTCCATATTCTTTCTGTTTTGATGCTGCTGCACTGAAGTATATTGAGTTTTTGAGCAAACAAGAATTTCAGCATTTAATCTTTCTAGTGGTAACCACAGCATGGATCTGGCTTTGCAACTCAGTCTAGAGAATCTCATATGTTTAGCCATGCCAGTTAGAGATCCCACAACTGCATTTGTCCTAAATACTAAACTTGGTTAGTTTTAACCTTGATTCCCACTTTTCCTTTTTTACATTTAGCGTGTTGGGCAAACCCTCAACATGCTAAATATTGCAACGTGTTATGATCTGCCACTTGGTGCAAATTCTGAAAATTGATTAATTCAGTAGCCAAATGAAGCAAGTTGTCCAGAGCAGTCTAAAAGCATCAATAGACAATGTTACTTAAGGACAAAATCCTTAAAAAATTAAGAGACCCGAAGAGTTACATTAGCTGATGTCCAATAATGGATAATAATGGAAAAAGATCCCTCCACCCCTCTCTCTCACACACACATGAAGATGCTGGGGGAGAGAGAGAGAAAGACAGCACTGCCATTCTTACTTTGAATTAAAAATAGATGCTTTTGCCCTATGAACCTTCAAACCTCTTTTTCAAACAAACTGGTTTTTCTTTTGATTAGCTGGAAAGGAAATGGCACATCCAGGAGGAATGCACATCAAAGAGAACGCTCTAAATGATGCAGAAATGCATAAAACAACAAACAAGGCCAGCAGGGAAGAGAGCAATGCCATAAGTATATATGTCTTCATCTTAAAATGAAAGCCAATTTGCCGAAGAACTGCAAAATGAGAACTAAAACTTTCTCGTCTGATGCTTTGCTAGAAAATTAAGGACTGTTCCCTCCGCTGCCAAATTGGTATATAATGCTCCCTTAAAGAAATCGCAGTCCTGTGTATCTGTACTTTTGCATTTTCTTCCATGTTAGATTTGAAAGGCCGGTTGATTGCATTGAGAAGATATCCATGCTTAAGCAGGTTCCTACTTTGGTGCACTGTATAGGACGGAAAAGTAGTAGTTTCTCCTAGAAACATCGCTGTAGCTATTTTTAATTTTGATTCCAAGATGGCCTCCTAAGTCAGAAAGGAAGCAGGGAAGTGATCTCGATATGCCTCTTGGAGAGGATCAGGAGTTGTGAGGATGTTGTTGCCACCCTCTTATCTGCTAATCCTGTGAATTCCTCATGACTCTTTGCGACAAATATCTTAAATATCAGCATTTGCCCTAGTTTCAACTAGTACCACCCTCAGACAGATTTCCCAGGATCAACTGCAGAAGCAATTGGCCAGAAAATTTTGTGTATGCTTTCAAGCTCTGTAGAGTATTGGCTCTATCTAGAGCCCTGGTTTCTGCAAGGCTTCTAATATGTATGCAGGCCTCTCCTGTGTTTGGAGGTAGCACTGTAAGGTTGTTAGGATAGCACAAGACCTGTCTGTTTTATAGACTGCAGCATAGACTCCGCTTAAACTGATCTTGGGGATTTTCTATCATACACCAGCTTTGCTGTGTCCTGGGAAGGCCTGAAACAAGCCCCAATTAGCCTTATCTGTGGCAAGCAACGCAACTTTGGACTTCTAATTCAGGGAAGACTAGATTAGACATGCAGTAACTGCTGTGTATGCTGAATGAAAAAGCCACTGTTATTGCCTGGGACAATATGGGATTACCTGTGATACATTAAAGTGCAATGAAGCTATTGGTCAATAGGTGACATAATACGATAGATTTCTAACTGTGTAAGTGTACTCAACCTTTTTTAGTGGGCTACTATGTCCCCTGTACAACCTGTAGATTTCAACTTCCAGAATTCCTGAGTCAGCCATGAAGTTCCTCAGAACTTCAACTCCCAGATTTCCTGAGCCAGCATGGCTGCCATGGGAATTCTGGGAGTTGAAGTCTACAGGTTGTAAAGGGGACATAGTTGTCCACCTCTGCTTTAGAAATACCAGTATTAGACTTAACAATGTCATAGTGTGATTTAGACAAGTCCATGTGAATTTTACTTTTCCCATGAAAATTGTTGTATGTGTATCAGGGCCTAGGGTCACGGCCACTGCATAGCAACAGGATACCACTGATTAAAGAACTGGATAAAGTCCTAGGAATTCTATCTTCTAGAAAGCATTAAATGATTAGCAAACCAACAGAGTACTGTTCATTTGATTTCTAGAATTTCACTCAGGGTAATTGAACTGCTGATCTATGACTAGTTATGGATAATAATTAGCAGATAATTCTACTAACTCTATGTTGTAGCTATGATGTGGATAATGTTGTCCAATTATCATTTGTACAAAATACACTTAATAGTAATGTATCTCGGGGGACATGAAAGCTTACATTTACGTAGATATTTCAAATTCTGAAACCCCTCAGATATTTTGCTTTGCCAGCATTTCATATTCTGTGCCAGAAATCCGCTAACGATGACAGCGGATGAGTCAACTTTAGCAGAAAACAGGAATGTCCGCAATATGTCTAAAACAACTTACTTTTGTTTGCCGAGTTAAAGCTATAAAATTGAAAGAGTCAGGAGCAGAATAATGGAAAATAAGATTTGCAAAAAATCAAGTGAAGAAAACCCCGGGACTGAAATACTAAAGAAGTGCTGTTTTTTTTAAAACACAGGATGAGTCTTGCCATATCATTCCAAGACTTTTTCTATGGTGGTTTTTTTGAGTGACATCACTTCTCCTTTTGAAAAATGCACAAACATCCTACTCATAGTGATTTTTTAAAGAGGGCTTGTGTGAGCTTCATTTAGCGTTAAAGGTCAAAGAATTCTAGCTGTGGGACAACTGGGGCCCTGGGGTGGCAGGGTGAGTATTTCCCTACCAGTCCTTCTTATGGAACTTTCTTACTTTCTTTTCTATACAGAAGAATAGAAATATTAATTCTTTCTGAGAAGGAGATTCAAAATTATGCTTAAAAACTCTATACAAATTGAGTCAGGAATTAATTTTATTGAACACCAGAGGTGTTACTTCTTCACAGATATGCAGAATATGTTCATTGCAAGGGGCATTATGTGGAATACCACGTTATGATCTATACACAGTCTACCGTGGTGCATGATATTGTATTCAGAATAACGCACAGAGATCTAAAGCTACAGGCCTTCATTTTGGGGATCATTGCTCAATAAACAATTGCATTAAATGTGGCTTCCTGACCACTATTGAAATTGTCCTGCTGCTAATACTGACCCTCAGGCATGTTCATGAACCTGTAGGGGGGGGGGGGGGGGGGGGGGGGGGGGGGGGTGGGGGGGGGGGGG